>BQKN01001048.1:335732-351708 GCA_022839385.1 Asparagus kiusianus
CAAACCCTCACCCTCACCCCCCTAACCCTAACCCTAACCTTAACCCTCACCCTCATCTAACCCTAACCCTAACCCTCAACCTCAACCTCAAACTCACCCCCACCCCCACCCTAACCCTCACCCTCAGCATCATCCCCACCCCCACCCTAACCCTAACCCTAACCCTCAGCATCACCCCCACCCTCACCCCTATACTAACCCTAACCCTAACCCTCAACCTCACCATCACCCCCACACTCACCCTCACATAACCCTAACCCTAACCCTCACCCTCACCTTCACCCCCTAACCCTAACCCTAACCTTAACCCTCACCCTCATCTAACACTAACCCTCAACCTCAACCTTACCATCACCCCTACGCTCACCCTCACCTAACCATAACCCTAACCCTCACCCTCACCTTCACCCTCCCCTAACCGTAGCCTTAACCCTCAAACTCACCCCCAACCCCACCCTCACCCCCACCCCCACCCCCACCCTAACCCTCACCTAACCCTAATCTTAACCCTCACCTAACCCTAACCCTAACTCTAACCCTAACCCTCAACCTCAACCTTACCATCGCCCACACTCACCTAACTCTAACCCTAACCCTAATCCAAACCCAAACCCTAACCCTAACACCCTCACTCTCACCCTCACCTAACCCTAACCCTAACCCTAACACCCTAACCCTAACCCTAACCCTAGCCCTAACCCTAATCTTAATTTTTTTATATTATAATTTTAACAATATGAATATTTTTTATTAGGGTTTTAATTTTTCCATAATTTTTTGGTTTTGTAAAAATTAAACTATAATTATAACAATTAAACAAAAATTACAAAAAATCCTCAATCTCTCTTTCTCTCTCCCCAAATTTCTCTCCGCTACTCTCTCGTCGGCTGACGCCGGCGGCCGTTGGTCGGCTGGCCG
The DNA here is from genome assembly GCA_022839385.1 of Asparagus kiusianus. NCBI lineage: Eukaryota > Viridiplantae > Streptophyta > Magnoliopsida > Asparagales > Asparagaceae > Asparagus > Asparagus kiusianus. The sequence continues at coordinate 336,651 of BQKN01001048.1, forward strand.
CCGGCGTCGACCGACGACAGAGAGGCGGAAAGAAATTTGGGGAGAAAGAAAGAGAGATTGAGGGGGGAGATAAGAGAGATTGAGGGGGGAGGGGAAAGGGGTACCTTGAGAGAGGGGGGCGAGAGATCGACGGCGGCGGCGGCGGCTCCACCCAACGGCGGCGACGGCGACGAGAAGGGGGCGCGGGTCTGAGAGTGGGGGGGCGCGGGTCTGGGAGAGAGAGAGGGAGAAAGAGAGGGGGGTGGCGGGTCTGAGCTCCACCCAACGGCGGCGGCGGCGACGACGAGAGGGGGGGCACGGGTCTGAGAGTGGGGGGGCGCGGGTCTGGGAGAGTGAGAGGGGGAAAGAGAGGGGGGGTGGCGGGTCTGAGAGAGGCTAATAAGCCTCTCTCGGTAAAATCGGGCGCGGGCTGCCCAAAAATTTTAGGCGCCCGCGCCCAAAATTTTTTTCCCACCCAAAACATTTAGCGACGGATTAACCCGTCGTTAAAAATGATTTTAGCGACGGAAATTCCGTCGCTAAACGAATATTTACGGACGGAAAATAAGATTGTCGGTAATGTTTAGCGACGGAATAGTTTAGTCGCTAAAACGACATTTTTCGTTGGCAAAGTTATTTTTTCCTACGGATATATAGAGACGGAATTTCCATCGCTATAAGTCATGTTATAGCGACGGAATATTCCGTCGCTAAATTTCCGTAGCCAATAACCCATTTTCTAGTAGTGCATTACCCTTCATATGTATGTGTCTAAAAATGTCTATAGGTATCCACACACAGGTCGAGACAAAGAGAAGGTGATGAACGCCATTATCTAAGTCTAAGAAGATTATCCGACGCCGATGAACACATGAAGCGAAACGACAAACCGAATGGCATGTGCGCTCACCGGACACCTCCAAGTGACCCGTGCACTTGTCAGCCAGCTCCAAGTGGCCCGCGTGCTCACCGGTCACCACCAGGTAGCCCGCACCCTCATCAGCCATCAAATCAGCGAACCAAGTGGCCCGCACACTCATCAGCCACCAAATCGGTGAACCAAGTGGCCCGCGTGCTCACCGGCCATCATCAAGTGGCCCGCATGCTCATCAGCCACCAAATCGACAAACCAAGTGACCCGCGTACTCATTAGCCACCAAAACAGCGTACAAGTCAACGAAACGATGAAATACGCGTAACGGCGCAACAAATCAAAATTCGGAAGACTAAGAAAGTCGCTGGCGGCCGAGTCGCATCGAAACGGCTCGGCCGAACCAGTGGCTCGGCCCATAGCCAGGTCACCAAGGGTGGCTCGGCCATGGCCGAGCCACCATTTGGTGGCCCGTCCAAGATCGAGCCACCAGGTGACGCTTCGGCTAGATTTGATCTAAAAGTGTGATTTTTCGATTTTCACGGATTCTCCCGGGATTTGTTGATTCCTGAGCGTCTCAACTAATCTGATACTTTGGTTAATCAGTTCTTAACTGAAGATAAGGAGGAATCCCTCATTCTTATCCAAATACATGCTTCCGAAGCTTATAAATACGAGCTCGGGTGCACATTTCTCCAGGGCTGAACATCAAGAGGGCGAGGTGCTGCCGGTTTCTCGAGTGCGTAGCTACGAACTTCAGAGAGGGTTAGCTAGACCTCGACGATCTCCTGTGCATAAAGAGTGGAGTTCAAGAGATCTGAGACCCGTCCCCTATTCCTCCGGATTTAAGCTTGGTCTTAAATCTCAAGAAGAGCTGCAATCTCGCTTGATCGAGATTACCACTGCAGCGATTACTTCCTTCATGAAGTAAGAGCTTTGATCATCAATCTGTCAACCGGATCTGATCCGCGGCGGTCCACGGATATTAACGTTCTCGGCATAGGCAAAGATCCCATGCAAGCAGAAGACTGATAAACGATCTCTGCGCTATTTGACGAGAATTGTACCCTTTTATTTTCATTGTGTAAAGGTCTTATAAAAAGACCGATCTTTTTAAACTTATTGTAACGATCAAAGTTGTAATGAGTTATACAATAAAGAAATAATTTTCTCCCCAAACAAGTTAGCGACCACAGTGGGAGCCAACAGCTTCGCTGCCGAAACTGTCATGCCACAACCAAGGATCCAGATCCCGGTTGAAGAAGTGGTCGAGTACAAATTCGACCAACTGAAATTCGAGGAGTATCTGTCGTCCTCCTCCTCCAAATCCTCTGCCCCTCGCAAGCGCAGGAAGATCAATGCCCCCATTGTCGTTGCAATCTCGCCTTGCAAAGCCCCTCCAGCCTCTAACGAGCCCGGATCTACAGATCTGGACCCTTCCTCCATCAAGGAGTCAATTACAGAAGTCATGTCAACCCTATCAAAGAGGGCACGCCAAAGGCAACGCCAACGATTTGCATGCCAACTTGCTAAGGTTTTGGAGCCTGTTGACGGGATCGGCTATGAGGTGGATCTGAAACACAGAAGGCACCGAGTGCCCCAGCAACAAATAAATGGCCTCTCCTCTAAACCAACAGCGAATGAGTGGATCTAAGTTAAACGGACCCGCTCAACCCTCGAGGAGCGCATTCAGAAGTGCCGCGCCTTGATTGCGCACACGCGGATTCTTGTGTAAGAAGCGCAGAAATTGAAGCAAAAAGAGATGATCAAGAGGCCACAGAAACCACGCCAAGTCTGAAAACCAAAGTCTGAAACAGCATCGACAAAAAGTCAAACAGCGCCCGGAACTGCTAGAATGCACGAACCACCATCCGGTGGATCGGTTCGTGCCGGTTCGCACCCGGTTCGGTTCGGTTTGCATGCGGTTCGGTTGGGTTCGCACCCGGTTGACCTCCCGCAGTCCCGTTTAAGCCTCCGATAGCCCCTGTTTCTGTCCCGATGAATTCCGCACTTCTGGTGAAGCCTCACGACCATGGAGACTTGTCCCGTTTCAAGATGAGGATGATGGATCGCCTAGGTCCTTTGCACGAGGATCGATGCAAAGTTTTGATCAAAGATCGCTTGGGTCCGGTGACTAAATCCCGAGCAACCACTAGAGCTGAGGGTCGCACACACCCTCGTAACAAGTCAGAACCTTCCTATAATAGGAAAACCCCTACACTTGACCGCCTCAGACAACGAATTGAAGCCCAAGAGCCCGTCAAGAGTTCGTGCTCCCAAAAGCGTAGCTCCAAACGTGTGACTCTTGTGAACGCTAATAAGGCGGCAAATCCCCTGAAAGAAATGTATTCATCTGATGATGACAACGTTATATCTGAGAAGTCGTGCCAGCACGCAATAGGTTGCTCCGGTAATTATGCCAATGAGTTGTACTATTGGACTAGGGGTACGACCAGATCTCAAAAGAGAGATACCCGGGAAACGGGCGTTCATTGTCCGTGTACCAATATTATCAGGGTAGTATTATCAGCGTGTAGCTGCCCCAAGACCACTCTGCAGAAGGTTTCGGTATGCGAGAGGATTTCTAATGGGACGACCAAGTCCAAACCAAAGCATTTCTGTAAGAAACGATCGCCTATTTGAGATGACAATTTCCCAGAAGTTACCATCAATATGGTCAATAAGGAAAAGTCCCCGATTGTTTCAAGTGGTTCTAGCCCCGAGTTTTCTCCATGAAGAAGAGTTAATTCAGGAATAGCTCGACTGATGTCTCGACTCCAGCTGAAAGCGGTCGGACCTGAACAATCCGCAGTCACAGTTAATATGGCTGGGAGGGGAAAGTCGATTCGACCTTCTAGTTATGATCCACTTATATCTCATCGTCTAACCCGGTTGTGATTGGGAACCATTAGACAAAGAGACTACCAGAGAATGCAGAGAGGGTTATCCTCAGATGATGAAGCATTAGATGCCAACTCTGCAGTCGCTTCTGACAAAATGGTGTCCAGCCAGGACAATCCCGCGAAGTGTTTATGATTAACACCAAGGAAGTAGCCAAAATGGTTGAGGATGTCTTGGCCAAGCAAAAAGAGAACTTCAAGTTCGAAATGGAAACGACTATGAGGCGGATGAGGGAAGAACATGACCAACAAATCCGAGCTTTGTTGAATCAACTTGGTGAATCCAGTCGTCACAACGTTGCTAACCAAGCAAATAGCGATTCAGATGTGGATGAACGCCTCAATACTGATAACCCTCCCGTTGACCAAAACGCTGGGGATGGTCCCACTAAAGATAACAACGCTGGGGGTGGTTCCACCGAAAATAACAACATTGGGGGTGACCCCTTTATTCCTCTTAAGAATCGTCTAAGGCTCGATACAAGCGACGATGAGAAAATAAAAGATCTCGGGAGCAAAATCAACGCTCTGATGTCTGCTCGAGAGGTGAAAAGGATCGGCATTCCACGTCCCTATCTAAGAGAGTGGGATTCAATGGCATACCCGGCGAAGTTCAACCTGATTAACTTCACGCCGTTTGATGGGAAGAGTCCGTCCACTCAACATCTGATCTATTTTAAGTACCACTTAGGTATGATCTCCGACAATGAAGCCCTGATGATTCGGTCATTCGTTGGCACCCTTCTTGGGCCCGCCTTCGATTGGTACCATCGTCTCAAGTCTGGAAGCATCAAAAGATGGAACGACTTGGAGAACCTGTTCCTCGCTCACTTCTTTGATGATGACGCCGAGGTGCCAGTTAGGACACTCTTCGATGAGAAGTAAAAAGACAACGAGACGGTCGACGACTTCGTCAAGCGCTTCCGGAATAAGGCGATGAACTGCCGAGATCCGATCACAGAGGACTTCATCCTCCAAACCTATCACAATAACCTCTCTTTGGACGTGTTGGAAGTTATGGGAGTAGCACCGTCTAGCAACTGGAAAGAGTTGAAGGTGTGCGGGGAGCGGGCCAAACGCTTCCTCAGAAGGAAGAAGATCGAAAGAAGCCAGCAGTCAATGCCTGTGGTTGCTGGTGATGATAATCAGACATCACAACAACAACCTCAAAAATAGCAAAGGACTCTAGATCCGAGACTCCAAAAAGTATACTCTTTCAAAGATGAGGAAGTTCCAGATATTTTCGAGTACCTCCTGAATAACGGGGAAATTAAGTTACCACCTATTAAAGATCAGGAGGGAGCTAAGAGGATTACGGACCCAAATTACTGTGTGTACCACAGGAGGGTTCTCCATCCTACTGAGGTTTGTTTCGGTTCTCCATCCTACTGAGGTTTGTTTCGGTAAGAACAAGATTCAAGCTTTAATTGACTCTGGCACCATAAAGCTAGAATAAGCCGAATGACGGTGACACACTCCGAAGAGTATACGAGTATAAACTGCTCTTCGATACTCCAATAGGTATATGAGTCTAAACTATTTCCTACCGTTGACGGGAAGTTCATGGAGAATTTTTATATGTAATATTCTTAAGGATAACCCGGTCATGTAGCTGAATACAATGTCAGACTTAGTTTTGCAAAGAAAGCTGGGGATGGATGATTCATATAACGGGAAGTTCCCGGAAGAATGCTACATGTAACTTTCTTAGGGATAACCCGATCATTACAAATAAAATGATAAAAAACTAAATCCCCACTGTGATTTTCGAACACTCCTTTGCTGAGATGAGATTTTATCACTTTGTTGGATCAATCTTCCCTCATCAAACTCCCATTGGTGTTTGACGATTCACAGTCTTCCACTACAAAAATCCCCCGCCGATTAGACTAATTAACGGTGGGACCACGAAAATTCCTTTCGGTTGAATCCACTCAAACTCTTGCTACGTCTATGCACTCAACCCTCCCATTATTTGAGTCTGGATAGAGTACTTGGAATTTTAATCTCATGATCTTTGACAATTGTTAAATCCCTCTATGCTAAGTATTTGTCACTTAACACCAGGAACCCACTTTGAGTGATTTGTATGAATCAACACTCCCATTGTGATTTGCACTCTCACTCTAACTTGGTCAAACCTTTAAACAGTTAGGACCATAATCAAAACCCCTTCTCGATTCCTTCCATGAACGAGAGGTCCACAAATTAAACGATCAAACCTTTAAACAGTTAGGATCGTCTCAAATTTCCATCTTGGTCAAACCTTTAACCAGTTAGGACCACAACCAAAATCCCTTCTCGATTCCTTCCATGAACGAGAGATCCACAAATTGAACGATCAAACCTTTAAACAGTTAGGATCATCTCAAATTTCCATATTGGTCAAACCTTTAAACAGTTAGGACCACAACCAAAATCCCCTCTCGATTCCTTCCATGAACGAGAGGTCTACAAATTGAATGATCAAACCTTTAAACAGTTAGGATCGTCTCAAATTTCTATCTTGGTCAAACCTTTAAACAGTTAGGACCAAGACCAGAATACCCTTTCGATAAACGAAAGACTTCCACATTTTCCTATTTGGCCAAACCTATAAAAGTTAGGACCGAAATCGGAATTTTACCTCAATAAATGTGGAATTCGTTTCTTGGATTAAGCAACCAATCTTATAAAAGTTAGAGTTGCTTGAATCTTTTCGATTCTCAGAGTGGAGATCCCACTTCTAGTTTTACTTTTCTGGATTCTTAGGGTGGAGATCCCACTTCGAGTTTCCTTGGCAACTAGAGATAGAATATAAAATTCTTCCTCTTCGGTTTTGGAAGATAGAATATAAAATTTTTCCTCTCCCATTTTGGATTTGTCTTTCCCCCAAGAGAAGACACCACATTTTCAACTTCAAAATCCGCACTTTACACGCACGGAGAATTTTATTCCAAATCTTGAGTAGGGATAAATCAATGCCTAACACGCATTGCCGATTTAGTCTTTCACTGATTGAAAAAGACACTAGAATTCTAGTCTGGGGACTTTTATCCCGAAGCCTAAGTAGGGATAAGTCAGCGTCTGACACACGTTGCCGGGTAGTCTATTCCCATAAGAAAAACAAAGTCTACGTATTCAATATCGTAGTACTAAGAGAGTTAACTCTCTTAGCACAACGTTACATGTGAAAACGGGTTTAAACAATTCACATGCTAGACCGATTTAAACGGTAGTCGGTAAAGGCACGTCAAATCCGTTGATGGCTGAGGATTTGCCAAAAATCCTAAGTCTATGTCTAATACACGTCGTCGGGTAGTCTATTCCCGTGAGAAAGACGAAGTCTACGTATTCAATAGCGTAGCACTAAGAGAGTTAACTTTCTTAGAACAACGTTACGTGCAGAATGGACTTTAAACAATTCGCACGCTAGCCCGACTCAAACGGTAGTCGGTAAAGGCTCATCAAACCTGTTGATGGCTGAGGATTTACCAAAAATCCTATAAATGTGAGAGTCATTGACACACCAGCCCTATTAGTTAGTCTCGTGACTTGAGCATCCAACAACTTCAGGATAAGATCCATACGTGTAGATGAATCAGCTTTAGCAAATTGGTCTTACAGTCCCAACATTTGAGATCGTCACGCTCCAATGCCTTAAGAACTTAAACTGTATAGACTCCAGCAAACGTACGAGTATAAACTGTGTTAACACCGGTCAACATGTTGTGATGAAAGTCAACGCCGATCGATACAAAACCCTAAGGCCAACGCCGATCAACGTTTAGCCCTAGGTCAACGCTGGTCAACGCGTTGCAACGAAGATAATCAGTTCAAAGTCAACTTAATGACACGAGCCAAAACTAACTCACCAATTTTTAATTCAAGATTTCGACAACGGCCAGACGATAAACGCAACGCCGGAAGAACTTTATCTATTCAACAAAACACTGAATAGACTGAAGGCTGAAGAAGTCAAGAATTAAAGCAGTTCACAGGTCCTTTGACACCGACTGAAGGTGGGGGCCTATCATATCCAAAACATCCCATACTCTTCTATAAAAGAATGAGTCTGAAATACTTTGGAGGGGGTATCTGTAGGCGTCTAAAAATACCTATAGGTATCCACACACATCTCGAGACAGAAAGAAGGTGATGAACGCCATTATCTAAGTCTAAGAGGATTATCCGACGCCGATGAACACAAAAAGCGAAACGGCAAACCGAATGGCTTGTGCGCTCACCGGCCACCTCCAAGTGGCCCGTGCACTCGTCAGCCAGCTCCAAGTGGCCCGCGTGCTCACCGGTCACCACCAGGTGGCCCACACGCTCATCAGCCATTAAATCGGTGAACCAAGTGGCCCGCATGCTCACCGACCACCACCAAGTGGCCCGCACGCTCATCAGCCACCAAATCGGCGAACCAAATGACCCGCGTACTCATTAGCCACCAAAACAGCATACAAGTCAACGAAACGACGAAATACGCGTAACGGCGCAACAAATCAAAATCCGGAAGACTAAGAAAGCCGCTGGCGGCCGAGTCACATCGAAACGGCTCGGCCGAACCAGTGGTTCGGCCCATAGCTAGGTCACCAAGGGTGGCTCGACCATGGCCGAGCCACCATTTGGTGGCTAGGCCAAGGCCGAGCCACCATTTGGTGGCCCGGCCAAGGCCGAGCCACCGGGTGACGCTTCGGTCAGATTTGATCTAAAATTGTGCTTTTTCTGTTTTCACAGATTCTCTTGGGATTTGTTGGTTCCTGAGCGTCCCAACTGATCTGATATTATGGTTAATCAGTTCTTAACTGAAGATAAGGAGTAATCCCTCGTTCTTATCCAAATACACGCTTCCGAAGCTTATAAATACGAGCTCGGGTGCCCATTTCTCCAGGGCTGAACATCAAGAGGGCGAGGTGCTGCCGATTTGTCGAGTGCATAGCCACGAATTTCAGAGAGAATTAGCTAGACCTCGGCGATCTCTTGTGCATAAAGAGTGGAGTTCGAGAGATCTGAGACCCGTCCCCTATTCCACCGGATCTGAGACGATCCCGATGTACTTGCTTCGATCATCTTGACAATCCAATCTCTTCAAACGAGAATCCAAGCACTTGCTTTCTTCTCCAAATCGAATCCCAATCCAAACCCGAAGCTCTGATACCACTTGTTGTGCGTAGCGGAATTGAAGGCACACAATTACAAACGAGATTAGAGCTCAAACAGCAACTAAAACAAATATCACAAATGCAAGACAATAAATTTTACGTGGTTCGACAAATTTGCCTACGTCCACGGGAGTAACAAAAATAATTTCTTATTAATCACAAGAAATTATAAATAAGAGAGAAGATCTCAAGCTTGAGATCTCTCAATCAAATAACGGGTGATTTTAATCTAAAATCATCGCCCAAACTCTCTCTTAATTACTCAAAACCCCTTCTTAAATTCACCAAACCTCCTCCTCTTTAATTTTGGGAACGGGACAAATAGGGGGCAAATGGGAGAGACAAAAGCAAAGGGAAACAAAATCCCCCCGTCGCTGCTCTCTCCTTCTGCTCACGCTCTCTCACACCCAAGCTCGTGAATTGGGTTTCCCTATAGGGTTTCCCTTTTATAGGGAAACCCTAGGTCTTCAGGCGAGCTCCATGCCAGCTAGCTCCAGCTGGCTCTAACTAAATCAGGCGAAGTCCAAAACCTCAGGCTCGCAGGCGAGCCCCACTCTCGACAGGCGAGCTCGAGGGCTTCAGCAGGCGAGCCCCCTCGCCTTCCCACGCCTGCGGCGACATGCAAGCTTCCTCGCCTCACGCTGGCGAGCTCGATGCTCCCAACATGCGAGCCCCGCTCTCCCGCAACAGGGGATCTCCTCCTCGACCTCGCCTCCTCACGCAGGCGAGCTCCGATCACGTTCATAGACGAGCTCCTCCGCTTTTCCCCACCGTCCCTGTCGACTTCAGGTGCATTCTTCTTCAACACACATGTTTACTTTTTTGGCTTCGAAACCTGTTTGTCCTCCTAAACTAGTTTTGTCCCTTCTACCCCTCAGAATTATTTTTAATCTCAACATCCCATCTAAACTAATGAACTTGTCCTCTACTTGTCCTTTGATCTAAATTTCGTCTCACCTTGTCGTCGAAATTAATAAATTTACCATTGCTAATTACCCTCTGAATTATTAAATTAGCATCTACTTATCATGTATTACTTTGCAGGTGTTTAAAATGGATCTATGGGAGGAAACTGATAATTCAGGAGGGTAAGATGGGAGTACTCCAAATAATCGAGGGCAAGTAGAAAATAAATTCAATAATTTACAGAGCATATAGGAGTTGAAAATAGTTTAAGGTAACAAATCTAATAGTTTAGAGGACAAGTAAAAACCAAATTAGCATTTAGTTTATTATTATTAGTAGTATTAGTATTGTTGTTGTTGTTGTTGTTTGTTGTGGGAAACCGAAGCATTTAGCTTTAGATCAGTTGCTATGCGACTTGAAACACGATGAAAGCCATAAGTAGAAAAGAAAAAAATCAACTAAGATCTCCCGTACACTAAAGTTTGCGTGTATAGATAGGGCAAGGGTTAAACATACGCGATGACCATGACTGTTAATGTCACAGCATATTAAATGCGACCTTTGGAGCAAGTTAAAAGACATATATCTTCTACGTACCTAAGAACAAGGGCAGCAAGCTCTGAAGGAGGCTCTCAAGGCTGACGTGGCCGTGGAAGTTGGCAGCCCCCCTCCAGCAAGCTCTGAACCTCTCCCAAGCCCCTCTCCTAAGGCTGACGTGGCCTTGGGGAGCTTCCGAGCTCCCAAGCGCTCCACAAATTTGTAGAGCGCTTGGGAGCTCCCAACTGGTAAAGATTTTAACAACCCCCCCTCACCCCCCCCCAAGTTCACAATTGCAGAACTGAAAAGAAATAAAATCTGCCCAAAATTAAAGCCAAAAATCAAACCTTTAGTGTGCGGTTGGGGCGGAGAGGGCTTGATTCGACGGGGCGGAGAGGGCTTGAGTTGGACCCTCTCCGATCGGAGGCGGCGGAGGTTGCGGGAGAGGGCTTGATTCGACTGGGGCGCTCGGTTGGGGCGAAGATGATGAAGATTCGACGGGGGCACTCGGATTTTTGACGAGGAAGATTTGAGGACGAAGATTTGAGGACTGGATTTTGGGCCTGGACTGGATTTTGGGCCTGGACGAAGATTTGATGGAGATGACGGAGTTGAAGAGTTGGGGAAACGAAGAAGAAGGGTTCTTCCTGTTGGGGAGATGATTTGGGGCGACGGAGTTTTGATTTGGGGCGACAGAGTTTTGATTTTGATGCACAAGATTCCATAAAAATAATGACCGTTGCTGGAAAATAATGTCGTTGAGTGAAAATATGCTGTTAAAAATACTACCGTTAAAAATGACCGTTAAACAGTAAAAAAACCTCTATAAATTCACAATTCAATACTCAAATCATTCCACACAACTCTCTCATAAAAAAACTCTATATATCCCTATCAAATTACAAATCTCATGGATCCCTCACAAAACTATTATTCGCAACTCCTTATCGGTGAAGGATCGACCTTATGCTCGTTGTTCTATACAGAAGTCGGAGAAGAAGGTCATCCCATCGAGTTCTCGCAATCCGCAATACAACAAGTGTCATCCCAAGAAACACCGACCATAAAGAAGAAGAAGGCTTACACGCGGTCCGAAAATTAGACTGTCACGAGGATAAGCTTCTTGTGTCTGCTTGGCTGAACACGAGCCAAGACGCCATCCAAGGTACGAAGCAACACAAAGATAAGTTTTGGCACAGAGCTAACGACTACTTTATCAAATACCCCACCGATCCAACGAATCGCACACCAAACCAAATGATGCACCGTTGGTCAACGATTCAACTATCTGTCAACAAGTTATGCGGGTGCGTTGCTCAGATTGAAGGAAGACAAAGATCTGGTACGGGAATTATTAACCAGGTAAATATTTAACTTATATGTTTTTATGTAAATATTTAACTTATATATTTGATTATTCTAAATTTAACTCTTGTGTAGACTGCAGAAGTAAAAGAATTATACCAATCTCTTTATGGTAAGCCATTCGTGTTTGACCATTGCTGAGTTGAGTTGCGTCATCATCAAAAGTGGATCCAACAAATGGAAACTTACAATAAGATTCGATCGTAGCCGAGAAGAACCACAAACTCTGATTCCTCACCAAACAATTCCATGCCAGCGACCCCTATCGAGTTGAACACTGACTCGGATGATGTGTTAGTAAGGCCTGAAGGGAGGAAAGCGGCAAAGCTCAAGAGGAAACAAAATGTGAAAAACTCTGGATCCGCTACGTCCATCATGGGAGAGGCTTTCGCGTGGATGAAGCAAACCACCAATCAAAAAATAGAGCTAAAACAGAAGAAACAAGATGACGATATCATAAAGATGGATCTCTCAACACTCAATTCAGTTCAACGACAATACTCTGAAATGCGTCAGGCAGAGATATTGGAGAGGTGGATGTCCAAGGGTTCTTCCTAATTATCATATATTGTACTCGCATCGCATCCTCATTAGTTCTTCCGAATTATCAAATATTATCTTTATTAGATTTATGATTGTAATTGAAGTTAAAAAATTTGGCATTGAATGAAAACAACTACTTTATTGAAAATAAAATTGGCGTAGTACAACAACTTGAACTCCTTTTCTGAAATTACATTAGACATAAAGAACCTTAATCCTCGGCGATGGATCCCTTGAGCTGCCACAGATGCTCGATCAAATCATTTTTTAGTGATTTGTGTGTTTGCGTGTTCCTGATCCGATGATGATTTTGGATGAACTCAGTTAGAGGCACCGTCTGCACATGAGAAGGTTCAACGACTGGTACCGAATCAGTAAAGTCGAAGTTGTTGTCCAATTGACAATCACATTCATCTTCAACGATCATGTTATGCATTATGATACAAGCTGTCATGATATCTTTCAGCACACAAGGTTGCCAGAAATGTCCTGGTCCACGAACAATCGCAAATCGAGCTTGCAACACGCCAAAAGCTCGCTCAACATCTTTTCTTGCGCTTTCTTGTTGTTGAGCAAAGTACTTATGCTTGTTTCCTCGAGGTGCTGGAATAGTCTTCACTAATGTGGACCACTCTAGGTAAATCCCGTCAGCGAGATAGTATCCCATATTATACTCATAGCCATTGACAGTATAGTTGCATGGTGAAGCTCTTCCCTCCGCAAGTTGTGCGAAAACTGGTGAACGATGTAGAACATTAAGGTCATTGTGAGACCCCGGCAGTCCAAAAAAGGCATGCCATATCCAAAGATCTTTGCTAGCTACGGCCTCCAAAATAATTGTAGGTTCATGAAAATGTCCAGTATGCATACCTTGCCAGGCAGTTGGATAATTCTTCCATGTCCAGTGCATGCAGTCGATGCTCCCAAGCATACCAGGAAAACCTCGTTGTGAGCCTTCCTTGAGCAGGCGTGCAACGTTTTCATTAGTCGGTGCACGAAGGTATTCCTCTCCAAAGATGTTGATAATCGATCGAACGAACCTCTTCACGCTCTCAAGCGACGTACTTTTACCGATCCGAACGTAGTCATCAACGGAGTCAGCGGATGCTCCATATGCGAGCATCCGCATAGCTGCAGTAATCTTTTGAAGACTAGATAGTTCTAACTATCCAGCACCATTCCTCTTTTGGACGAAGTACTTGTCATGTTCGACGACTGCGTCGTGGATTCGAAGGAATAACGAACGCGTCATTCTGAACCTTTGACGAAAATAATAAAAAGGATAGGTTGGTGCGTCAGCAAAATAATCTTGGAACAACCGATTGTGGCCTTCCAGTCGGTTTCGATGGAGCACGATACGTCGTTTGTGTTGAACTGAAGTTGAACATTTCTCTTGTTCTTCTTCCTCAACAACAGCAGCTCCCATAAGAAAGAACGTCTTCATCATTTCATCATCGCTAGAGCTAGATGAGCTAGACATTTTATTCTGGGAGATGATGGGTTGAGGAGAGAAGTCATCGAATTTTATAGGAATCAGTCGGTTGACGGTCAAAGTTTGCGATACCTCGAACTTCGTGCCCAACCTCGAAGACCGCGGGTTACCTCGAAGACCGTGTGCGTCCCCTCGAAAGCCACGGGTTACCTCGAAGACCGTGTGCGCTCCCTCGAAGACCGTGGGTTGCCTCGAAGACCGTGTGCGCTCCCTCGAAGGCCGTATCCAACGGTTAGAAATAAAATACAAGATGTTTAAATATAATTAAAAGTAATTGGTAAAATATTAAAATAAAAGAAGGGTTTTTTTGATAATGTTGGAGCTCCTAACTAGGAGCTTGTTGGAGCTCCATAAAAGAAGGAGTGTCTCCCAAAGCTTAATTTGTTAATTTTTTATTCTAAAATGCTTGAGAGCTCTTGAGAGCATGCTGACTAGGACTCCCAACTGGGAGCTTGTTGCACTTTCTCTAACACTTCCAGAGCTCGTGGAAACGGCAGCTGATCTCTACAGAGTGATGATTACGTCAGCGGCTTTTAATACCAAAATTATAAAATTTGCTTAATTTCCGATTTTGAACTTAAACTCTTATTAATAAACTTATCAAAATTCTTTTCTTACACTAATTAATCTTCTACATCTATATCTAAGATTTTTAAGACTCCCTACAATTCTCACCAATAATTTATCGTCATTCAGTAGGGTCATGAATAATATTGTTTATAAGTGTTATAGGAAAAATCTTTTAATAGTGAGGCTCAGTGGATGAACCAAACTATTATTTGTGTACTAAACTAATTGCAATGGTTCTATATGTTAGCTCTAGGTGCTAAGACGTACTTGACTTTGCACTTGTCCCCCTTGTTTTTATTGTATACAATTCTTATGAGACATCACTTCCGTATATTTATGTCTATATATTTTATGGAGATGATGTATTCACAAGAATAATAGACTGAAAAGTAGCCTGCAACTATTGAATGTTGATTATGTATCTTAATGACAATAATGCTTCATTAAACTAAAATTGGAAACCTCATTTGAGTGGCACATCTTTGTATATCGTCATGTTCTTCAATGATTACCAATATTTTAGCGACTCGCAATAATTATCATTTTTTAAGTGCTTGCGAGCTAATGTAGAATCAAGTTCGTCCACTATTTAAAAGGTTGTGCACGGATTGTTCTTATAATTGGGTACAGTCCCCTCTGTAAAGAGAGTATGTATCATTTTCTTATTAAATTGCGTTTTATAAGCATTATCAGATTTCTTCGAAAGAATTCTTCGAGAAGTATACTCCCGAAAAACTTGGATACGTAT
>BQKN01001048.1:361708-398774 GCA_022839385.1 Asparagus kiusianus
ATATATATATAGAGAGAGAGAGAGAGAGAGAGAGAGAGAGAGAGAGAGAGAGAAAGAGAGAGAGATACACACGCATATAAGTTAAGCCTCTGACCTCATATTATATGATGAATATTATCTATCAATAGGATCACATACTATTATTTATGGCTAACAAAGGTTTCAATTCTTTATAGACTTAATTAAACTTAAATACCTTATATTTTATGAAAGTTATATACCTCCACTTGTATCTTGCTGCAGTTAAAATTGCATGTTTGTACCTACTGTCCTGTTACCTAAACACAAGAATACTCTTTGTAATTTTCTTATATGAGTGACATGGTATAATTCCAGGATAATTCTATGTTTTCTACTCTTTCCATAAATAATTAATAAACATGTAATTATCTACTAATATATTATTATATAATAATAATAATTAATATGATGTAGAGTTTTACAATAACACTAAAATGTTTAGTTAACAAGTTAGACAAACTTGTAATTAATTCATAGTACGAAAGTTATGCACCTCCACTTGTATCTCGCTGCACTTAAATACCCTAATGTTTTCTAAAATTACATGTTTGTACATTATGTCATGTTACCTAAACACAAGAATATATTTTATAATTTTCCTACAATTTTAGGATATTTCTATGTTTTCTACTCTTTCCATAAATAATTTTTTAATGTGCAATTATCTATTAATATATTATTATACATTAGTAATAATTAATTTGATGTAGAGTTTTACAATAACATTGGAATTTTAAGGGACCAAGTTAGACAAACTTGAAGTGTCATATAATATAATTGATTAACAATAATAATTAATTTAGTAAAAGGAGTCTAATCTAATAATATATTGGTATTCCAGTAAAATCAAAAGCATTTAAAGAGCACAATGACGTCTGCATTAAATAAAGCAATTTTTTGAAAAGAAATAACTATTAAAGCACTATAGAAAATGA
Organism: Asparagus kiusianus; assembly: GCA_022839385.1. NCBI lineage: Eukaryota > Viridiplantae > Streptophyta > Magnoliopsida > Asparagales > Asparagaceae > Asparagus > Asparagus kiusianus. Next base: position 362,665 of record BQKN01001048.1, read on the forward strand.
CGAAAATCTTTCCACTTTCCCCTTAAAAAAAGTTTGCAACATGAACCAAAAAAAAAAATTTAAAGCTTCCAAATTTTGTACAAAAGATCCTGTTGGGACCATGTGTCCCAGTCTGATAATTTTTACATATCTACAAGAGATCAAAATACCCAACAATAAAAATAAAAACATAAACCCCCAAATTAAGTAACCGGTTCCATCACTGGCGCTATCCGGTCACCGCCGCTCCCTCCCTTTAAAAGCGGGCCCACATTCTCTCTCCAAAACTCCTGAGCGCGCTCGTCGCCACCTTTAACTACCTCAACCACCGAAACTCCTCCGGTCAACCGGTAAACCCCCAACCTCAGCACCAAATTTCCGTTCTGCCCCCGCAAAACTACCCCGCTCTTGCCATTCTGCCCCAGCCTTTTTACAAAAAACCCCTCCAACATCCCCACCTCCTCCACTCTCCCCAAAACACCCCCCGCCTCCTCCCCCGCGACGAACCGCTCCCGATCCGCTCCCGGCTCGAACAAACCCGATAGGTTCACTCCCGACGAAAACGATATCAAATCAAACGCATTCATCTCCCTCTCCTCTCCCTCGTCCTTCTCCTCCTCCTCCTCCTCGCCCTGAAACCTCATCATAGCCGTCCATTTCTCTCGATCGAGCCCCTTCTTGAACCACGGGTCCCTCATCATCTCGTCGAGGCTGATCCTCGTATCGGGGTTCGTGTCGAGCATCCGAGATATAAGCCGCTTCAAGTCGGGCGACGTCCATTTCGGGGTCCGATACTCCCCCCGATATATTTTCCTGTACAGGCTCATCAGGTTCGTGTCGTTGAAGGGCAAGTAACCCGCGCTGAGCACGTAGAGAATAACCCCGCACGACCAGACGTCGACCTTGGCGCCTTCGTATCCTTTCCTGGCGAGCATCTCCGGCGCCACGTAAGCGGGGGTCCCGCACAGGGTATGTAACAGCCCGTCGGGCCGGGTCTGGTCCGACAGAGCGCTCAGCCCGAAGTCCGAGACCTTGAGGTCGCCGTTGTCGTCGAGGAGGAGGTTTTCGGGCTTGAGGTCGCGGTGGAAGACGCCGCGAGAGTGGCAGTAACTGACGGCGGAGACCAGCTGCTGGAAGTACTTGCGGGCGAGGTGCTCGGGGAGGCGGCCGAGCTTCTCGACGCGGGCGAACAGCTCGCCGCCCTTGGCGAACTCCAGGACGAAGTAGATTTTGGAGCGGGAGGCGAGGACCTCGTGGAGGCGCACGATGTGGGGGTGGCGGAGGCGGCGCAGGATGGCGACCTCGCGGGTGACGTGGCCGGCCAGGCTGGCCTTCGAGATTCGGGATTTGGGGATGATCTTGACGGCGACGCTCTGGTTGGTGGCGAGGTTGCGGGCGTGGTAGACCTTGGCGAAGCCGCCGCGGCCGAGGAGCCTCCCGAGCTCGTACTTGCCGAAGATGACTTTTTTCGGGCTCGGGTCCGGGCCCGAATCCGGCATTGCGGAGGGTTTGGTTGGGGATCCGTTTGTGGTTCTGCGAAAGGCCCTAGTAAAAGGGGGGGATGAGGTTTTCCCGATCGATGTGGGATTATTTGTGGGGCTTACGAGTGAGTTCCGGGAGCGAGCTTGTGTGGTCGGGGGGCATTTATAGAGGAAGGTTGGGGTACGATGGTCCTGTTGGAGCTGGTATCTTAAACGGAATATGCGGATGGGACAAGGAATTATGAAGGCCGCTTACGAACCAAGATTTCCTTTTTTTTTGTTCTCTGCACGGTCTGCACCCTATTCAATCTATCGTGTGCCATTATGTAATTATTTCTTTTCTTGGTGAGCTTGATTTACCATGTAAGTAAGTTCTCAGTAAGCATTTATAGAACTTTTTCTTCCATATTGAATTTAGTATTAATATTTTCTTTTATTAGCTACTTCTAACGACTTTTTAAAACAATGAAGTAGGAAGTAGTGGAAATATTAAAAGTAAAAAGTATGTTATATAAGTAACTTTTAAAACAATGAAGTAGGAAGTAACGGAAATAACATTTTTTTTGTTTGTTTCATATATTTTTAGAAGTAATGGAAGTAGAAATTCTCCCTCTTCATTTACTTTTTTTTTGTTTGGATAACATTTGTAAATATTACTAGGAAGTAATTTTATCAATGAAATGTTGTTAGAAGTAACTAATAAAAAAATATATTAATAAAATTTTTATTTATTTCCTAATTAATATGCATTTCAACTACTTCCGAGCTACTTCTGAGTATTGAGGATTGAAAAAATATTTTGTAAGTAAGGATGACACGTAGGCGCCACATAAGTGTTTAAGGAAGTATTGGAAGCAAGTTTTTCAGAGAACCAAACATATTTTTTTGCTTGGAAGTAGCAGAAATAGACTCTACTTCTTTTACTTCAGCTACTTCATAATTACTTCCGTGCAAACAAACATGCTCTTAGTTAAAGTCAAGACAATCCAAAACAAAATTATCTGAATATACAATATGATAGATCCTAACAGTTAATTAATTTTTGCAATGAAGACCATTTAAAAACATTAGCTAGTTAACAACATAATTACTATAGATAACGAAGAATGAGAACTAGGAATTGCTCTGAGAGGCTCCACCCCAGTCTAAACAATGGTAAATCGAAGTCAGAATACAAGCTTTTTAAGTATATAGTTTTCCACATTAAACAATTAATATTCCTTTATTTTTTTAATCAAATAAAAATGGTTAGTTTCTCTCGCTTTCTAATCTGAACCGTGTTTGGTCATGCCGGAGCTTGTAAGTGACAGAGAGGAGAGGAGAGAAGGTACGGAACGTGTCTTGTACTAATAAATGATGATGATAACCGTTAAGACAAGAAAAGGTTAATGACGACCGATTATGACCATATTGACCGTATTAGGTAGTTTTGGGTCTGCTGCTAATGACTTTTCAATGGTTAGGAGCTGGCTGCTAAGTTAAAATAAAGTGCGTGCATTTGGAATAATAATAATAATAATAATAATAATAAAACATGTTTATTTTTTGAAAATTCACAATAAGGTGGTCGATATCTTGGAAGTGTCTAATTTCAATGTGCGCGCGTTTAGGATTTATTTCAGAAAGAAATAAAAAGCAATACGGTTCTCAAAAGATAATATGACGGTTATCATTTTAGAAACGAATCATAAGGGCATCTCCAACAGCTTCTCCAAAATTTTCTCCAAAATAGGGAAGCAAAAGCTATGTTCTCCAACTAATTTTTACACAAACTCCAACAGCTTCTCCATTTTGAATAATCCATTTTTTCCTCCAAAAATTTGGAGAATGCTGCAGATTTGGGGAAGCTTCCCCATTTTTTCTCCTCCATCCCTATTTTGGGGAATGAGATGGGGAATCTGTTGGACCAAAAACCTAACTATATTCTCTAAAAGTGAGAAATGGGGAAGCTGTTGGAGATGCTCTAAGCGTCTAAAATACTATTACACTGGTGCTCTGTTGTCATGGAGAAGATTCAATACAATTTTTTGGGGCATCCATCAATACTAAGCGCATGTTCTACAGTGTCGTGGAAAGAGGTGGTCTACACCAATTTATGGTGGTTGTAGTTAGTTTAGTTTGAGAACCTTTTCTATCTATGGTGCATTTTGCTCCATTCCTAGGGGAATTAATTGTTCTGATAGAGATTAGCAATCACCGGTGGCTTTTAATGATGAAAGACGGTCGGAAGGTCTGTTCACAAACAACTACATATCTTTTCAAAAGGAAAAAAGAAAGGTATTAAATAGTGCCTCGTATAGAAATTTGAATAATCCAATTTGAATTCCTCACCACCAAATAATTGAGTGCATATACTTAAAGCAAGGCTAACAGAGATTAATTACTTAGAGCATCTCCAACCGGGCGTCAAAAACCCATTTTGACGCCGTTTGCGGCCTCCAACCGAGCGTCAAAGTGGGCGCTATCTTATTGCGCTGCTATAGTGTGGCGCTAGGGATGGCGTAACACTATAGGAATGATACTATTGAGTTGGTTTTTTTTTAATTTTATTTTTTGTTTTTGTTTTTTATATTTGTATTAATAATATATATTATTTTATATTAACTATTATGACATAAAAAATTATACATAAATTAGGACATAAAAAATTAACTCTAATTAGTTGAATTTATGAAAATATTATTTTAATTTGATTTAGCATTTAATTTTTATATTTTTATTTTATTCATAAAATATATTATAATAATTAATTATATGTAATGTATTATATAATTATATAATTTGTTAAATATTTTAAATAGATAAAAATGTTGAAAGATAAGAATAATAAAAAGAATATTATTTTCGGTGTAAAATTTAGTATAATTAGTTGGAGATAAAATAATGATTTGATGTAAAAACTACACCAACTTGATATAAAAACTACATCATTTTGAATTTTTGGTCGGAGATACTCTTAGTGTTACATATTATTTCACTTATGGGTTTCTGAAATTTCATTCGTCAATGTTCGCCAACGACATGTCCACTTGCTCCTATCTCAATTAGATTTCTGAAATAATTAGTGGCAATTGAGCAGTGCGTTTATAACTCACATGCAACCTATGAGTTTTTTTTTTACTTGACTTATTGGGTTCGTGCTGGAAACAATTGGATCCTGAACCCAAATCAAATACGGAACGTGTTTTTTCCAAAATACGAGAACGTGCTGATAAGTGACGAAGCTTTTCAACTACGATTCTTTTCCCAGGCTGCTTCAAACAAGACGCTTAAAGGCTTTTTACGTATTAGTCCCTCAGAGCATTGAAGTTGATGGTGAGTCCCCAATTTTTAATAAAATTTTAAAATAGATTAGCCTCTAAAATAATTCAAATTGCTATTACTTTCCCAAATTTTCATGAGTCTACTCAAACTAATACCTTTGATCAAAAGAGTAGGGGAAGCAAGATACGGCAATTGGGGGATTTAATAGCAAATTTAATTATTTGAGAGCCTAATATCAAAATAATAAAGATTTAAGGACTGATAGCCAAAAAAGACAATAGGGTCAAATAAAGCTCGCCTAATTACCAAGTATATTTCTCATCAATCATTCACAGCCGTTTATTCCATCATTGACGGTTGATGTCACTTGGTTGTTTTCAAGAAAAGCTCACGGACATATCAACAGCAGGCATGCCGTATCGTGGGGTCCACGATACGTACAGTCAAGTTGTGGGGGGTGTTTCTCGGATGTTGTGCACCAAGCGAATCCGACACATTCGACTCGGTGGTTCTTTTGTGACAGCTGTAATTGTACGGGAGAATGGAGGTGATGTGGACCCGCAGAGTAGACAAATTAAGTGGGCCCAATATAATAATAGATGTGGGCGCCGGTCATCCCTCATACACGTGATAACACGTCAGACGCGCTTTGCGATGTCAATCTTACTTAAGAGGCTGTTTGGTTAGCTATTACAAGGGGTAGAAAACTCAAAAAACCCCTTTACGTTAGATTTTTAGCTTTTCACGTTAGTTTTTTTTGTTTCCGTCCATTTTTTTGTGCCGTTTTGGTTCGCTAGGATGGAAGAGGGAAAACTCTACTGAAATCGCCGCCAACTAAGATTTTTTTCCTCTCCGATTTCCTTCCCCAACCAAGTAAAATTGATAAAAACTCTGCCACGTCAGATTTTTTTCATTCTCTACTTTGTTTACAAAAGTTTTTCTTTTTTTTCTATGCGAACCAAACACAAGAAAAATAAATACATTGGTTTCCCACCATTTTTTATGTGCAAACCAAAGCAAAACAATCTATTTCTTGGAAAAGTTTGGAAAACTCAAAACTTGTGTTTTTTTACATGGAATTGCATTTCTCTATATCAAGGAAACGAACCAAACAGCCCCTAAGAGGAATTACATTTGTGTACAATCGGAAAAAGATTAAAGTGTTCTACAAATTGCCTACTAGTTTGACCCTCCAAAGAAACAAAAGAGTAGGGTCTTTTCTTAAAAACTCTAAAATATTAACGTTTGTTTTTATTTTCCTTGCCAAAGCAATTTCAAATATGTCCAAGCCTCTGGTCAAAAAATTCATTTTAGACAAACCTACTTTCTTTATTTATTTATTTTTAAAAATTTATTTTGTTGTATTGGCATTAATTATTGCACGTAACCTGTTTGGTTCGCCAAAATGGGAAGAAAAACGCGCGGAGAAGGCTCGAGACGGACACCATAGAAGAAAAAAGTGCAAAATAAGGATCTTATTTCTTAGTTTACTGTAGAATTATATTTGGAAATGGTTTTTATAAAGTGCAGAAAACGCCCAAATTTTACAGAAATTTAATTTCTAAATTTTTAGAGGAAATGAGTTAAAACCTGACATAACCAATTTAATCGTTGGCCCGGCTCACTTTTATACCTATCTTCATTTATCACAAGCATATTAAAAATATTTATTGTAATTTTTAATTTTCTATTTTTTGGATTTTTAACAAAACTGGAGATTATAAGGGAAATCTGCTTCCACCCTATATTTTAAGTCAAATAAAAAAAATCCAAGAAACACATGGAAAGTCATGCAAAAGAGTTATTATCAACATTTTTTTTCTATTTTAGTCTTTATTTTGAAACTTCTTGCTACATTTTTTGGACCAGTGCCTTTTTCCACACTCTACAGCTAGTTATGAATGTGATGGTTGTTGGTTTTGTGGGTGTAGATCGAAACTTGAGATAAAAATAGGAAAAATCAGAAGCAGCGAAAACCCCTCTGGTCGGTCAACTTAAGAAGCCTATCGGTCGACTGATTTGACTAACAAAAACAAGTTGGAAAAATCCCTCTGGTGGGTCGACCGATGAGATATATCAGTCGATCGATAATATGCACGAAGCAGACTGAGGAAAAGTCGCTCTGGTCAGTCAACTAATGCAGTGTCATCAGTCGACTGATAGCGGATAAATCAGATTCCCAGTTCGGTTTGGATTCCATTTTGAGTTAGGGTTTTTATATATCCCAAAATGTGTTTTGTGAGAATTGATATCATAGAAAAAGAGCGTCTTTGAGAGAGTCTTCTGAGCGCTTTGAGATAGAGAGATCTTAGAGAGATAAGTAGTTGTTTGCAAGCTGTAATCTTCATCAATAATCGAAGAATTCTGGTGTGGCTATCGAGAACATAGGCATGATTACCGAACCTTGTTAAAATCTGGTGTTCTCTTCTTTATTTGTTCTTGCATGCATCTTTTGGTTTGATGAGATTTCTTGCTTGCTATTTGTTCGTTATAAGATTCGAAGGACACGTTGCGTGGAGGTTTTAGATAGGTTGTCAATAGATTAACCCCAACAACTGGTATCAGAGCTAAGTTTGGCAAAGATTTATGTGAGAGCTATGGAAGAAGAAGACAAATCGAAGATTGAGAAGTTTGACGGGTTAGACTTCGCCTACTGAAAGTCGCAGATGGAGGACTATCTACACCAGAAGGATCTTTACCGGCCGTTGATAGGTAAAGCAAATGGAAAAAAGAAGGATAAGACAGACGAGGACTGGGAAATACTAGATCAAAAGGCTCTGGGGCAGATCCGATTGTCGATCATAAAGTCAGTCACCCATAATATATTGAAAGAGAAGACGGCGATGGGGCTTATGGAAGCGCTCACAAAGATGTACGAGCAACTGTCAGCTGTAAATAAGGTACATCTCGTCAAGACACTCTTCAACCTTAAGATGGTAGAAGGCTATTCTTTCACGTTGCATCTTGACGAGTTCAACACGATTGTTGATCAACTCATCTCAGTCAACATCATGTTTGATGATAAAGTGCAAGCCCTACTGATACTATCGCAGTTGCCGGATAGCAGGACAGGTTGCGTGACCGCAATTAGCAACTCAGTATGTAAGGAGAAGTTAAAGCTAAGCGAGGTTGTAAGTATGATTCTATCCGAGGAGGTTAGAAGAAAGTCGGCCGAATCAAAGGGTTCAGGTTCAGCCCTAAGTTTCGAGCAAAGAGGCCGAAGCCAGAATAAGGGTAACCAGAATAGGAAGCGATTGAAGTAAGAGAAGAAGAGGTCGAACTCGAATGTGAGATCTATCAAAGGAAAGTGTTAGAACTGTGGTCAGGAGGGCCACATATCTTCAATCTGCAAAGCGCCAAAGAAGGATGCAAATAAGCAGGATGCTCATATTGTGCAAGATGCCTTGATCCTTGCTATAGATAGTAATACCGATTCATAGGTTATTAATTCGCGAGCCTCATTCCACATCTATAGGCTGTCTAAAAATCACAATAGATAGCTTATCCCCCATCAAACACCGATGATGGAAGTTACAATCTGACGACTTCCAGTAAGGCTACAATTTGAAGACTTTCACGTAGATCACTAAAGGTTACAATCTGACGACCTTCACGACAACTGATGAGAGCTCTAGTTCAACAAGCATTCACAATCAACATCGGGAGTTACAATCTGACGACTTTCATATTCTCAAGAAGCCAAGACGAAGATTACAAGACAATGATCTTTGCAACGCTATGACAAAAGAGATTACTTGTTGATAATCTATTCAAAGCAAGACGTGGAACTCATCATCGCATTCTAAGACTAAAACGCGGAGGTCCTCCCCATGTATCAAGACCAAAACGCGGAGGTCCTCCTCGTGTATCAACACCAAAACGCGGAGGTCCTCCCCATATGTCAACAGTAAAACGCTGGAGTCGGACCCGCGTTACAACATTAAAACGCTGGAGTCGGACCCGCGTTACAACATTAAAACGCTGGAGTCGGACCCGTGTTACAACATTAAAACGCTAGGGTCGGACCCGCGTTTTTCAACGTCCAGCGGGTACCCAACTCCGCGTCTCCAGTCTAAAACGCGGAGTTAGGGTCCCGAACACCAACTTGGGCGTTTGGCTCGTTCAAGCACGAGCTGAACGGTTGCAGGAACCGTTTTCCCTCCACGATCTGAGGGATTTCCACCCCACTTGGGAGCGGATTAAGGGGGCGGTTACACCCCTCTTATTCCCATTATGGAGAAAATTAAGGGGACGGTTACACCCCTTAATTCCCTATAAATATGGGTAAACTCAACTAAGTTCAGGCTAGCATTTTTCGGATCTAGGATTTGGCAGCAAAGGGGGAGATCTTGGAGCATCATAGATTGAGAGATCGGCATTCATCCTTTGGAGCATTCCTTGAAGCCTTCGGCCTTGGCTTGAGAACCGATTCTCGGTTCAAATCAACTCTTTTTCAAGAGTTTCCAACTCATTCAGAGTTATCAACTCGTCCAGAGTTTCAAACTTGCCACGCAAGTTCTCCACAACGTCAAATCGTGAGGAGAAGACATTGTTCCAGTGAATCAAAATGTCGGATCGTCAACGGAGAGCAAATTCGATGCAAGCATTCGAAGGAGGCACTCCATCGCTATCGTGAAGAACCCAGATTTAAACAAAGGGGAGAATCAAATTCGTTCTCCTCTCTTTTGTAATCAAATTGTAACCGGGATTGAAGGAATACAAGTCAAATTTCTTTCATTCTCTTTATTGTAATTTTCCTACAAACAAAAGATGGCGACTCTGCTGGTCGAAGAACGCTGCTCGTCGAAGAAGAAGGTCTCAGTGACGGGCACAACTTCAAGAAAATCGATCCTCCAACCAACGCGAGCTTCGCGTTCGTAAGCCTAAACGCGACCCTGAGCCCCACGTCTATGAGCCCGAACAGGAGCTTCGCGAGAACCAGACTGAACGTGGCCCTCAATGGCGTGTTTTACAACCAAAACGCGAACCTCAAGCCTTCGTTGAACGCGAACTTCAACTTCGCATTTCCAAGTCAAAACACGACCTTCGCGTCAATAATGGAGAACGCGACCCTCATGTCGCCCAACCAAAACGCGACCTTCGCGTTTCAAGTGCCAAACGCGACCCTCGCATTTCAAGTGCCAAACACGACCTTCGTGTCTCAGGTGCCAAACGCGACCTTCGCGTCTCAGGTGTCAAACGTGACCTTCGCGTCTCAGGTGCCAAACGCGACCCTCGCGTCCTAAGTTCCAAATCCAATACAGAAGTTGGTGTATACGTAGAGCTTCGGGGCACTGTCCCGAACCCCACCGGAGGGTATTCCATCCCCCCCGGACCCCCTGGCCAGGGGCGCGCCGCCCTCTGGACCCCCAAATCGCTGACGGGGCAGCGAGACCCCCGAATACTTTGCGTAGCGTGACTAGATTGAGGGGCCGATATAAGAAGTTCATGGATTCAAGACATCTCAACCAGATCCATGTTCACCAAGAGCCAGTCCTGTCCAATCATGGACTGGGGGTTCCAATTCAAACCTCACAATCAGTGAGTAATTCTCGAGTCTTTACAACAGACTTGAGAGAGTTCATATCGAGAGAAAGACCGATACAATACGTCATTCGTTCACTCCAATATGAACGACTGATTCCTACGGTCCTCTCGGGATGTCAATGCTGCTCATATGCGGCCAAACCATTAGTGTTCGACCAATTTATGAATGTTGCTTTGCTCGACCAACGACGAAGTTCTCACAGAAAGAAGTCTCCAGAGACCGAATATCCCGGGGTCACTATCAATGTGATCGGCAGAGGGAAAACCTCGGGTCCTAGTTCCGATGATTCTGAGACAAGTCGTTCACCGACTGTCATAGAAATCGCTAATGAGTTTGAAGGAGTCTACCAACGCACTCGGACGTGAACAGAAGCCATTCCCTCTGTCAACTATCGGAGATTAGCTAGAGGAACCAATTCTGATGATGAACACTCAGCCATTGCAGAGTCCCAATCATCAAGTTTTTTTGTTGAACATGAGAGCTCCGCTTATATGACGGAAAACCATAAAGATCTCGCAAAGAGGCTTGATGAGCAAGAGACCATGCTCAAATCTCAGCAGGAGGCCATCAATGAACTCCTGGCCCTGTTGACTCAACTCGTCGTAGACAAGGCCAAATCTCAAAAGACAGATTCGTCACTCAGGCAAGAATCTTCCCGAAGGGAAAGAACGTCTTCGTCCCGACCTCACACAAGCAAAGGGAAGGGAAAAATGGTTGATGACACGGCTTCTGACCAAGAAGCTCACAATCTAGAACCTTCCTCTGATGAAGGAAGAGAAGCTAAGAATGAGCGAAATCCTCAGTCGGCTAAAATCGAGGAATTAGAAGCCTGCCTAAATGTCATTGCTAACAGAAGCGAGCTCCAAGATGAGAAAATTACCAGGCCTTATCCTGTCGAATGGGATGCAACCCCTTATCCTCCAAAATTCGAGGTCCCGACGCTACAAACTTTTGACAGCACGGGATCACCGAACCAACATATCTATCATTTCAAGTCACAGACTGGGAATATGATATCAAACGATGCCATTCTGGCTTGATTGTTCATTGGCACCCTCAAGGGAGTTGCCTTTGAATGGTTCAGGAAACTGCCTGCCGGATGTATCCAAAAGTGGGCAGATTTAGAGAGATTCTTCCTATCAAGATTCCTTGAAGAGGATACAGAAGTCTCTATCCATACCCTTCTCGTCACTAAGCAGAAGAAGAGGGAGTCCGTCAAAGCCTTCGTCAAGAGGTTCCGAACCATGGCTCTCCGGTGTTCGTCAGGTATGACATAGTCTACCTTAGTAGAGACCTGTCGACACAACCTGCAGACCAACATCCTAGCTCGAATAGGGGTTGCAGAATGCCGTTCCTGGAGACAACTGATCTCTCAAGGCGAATAGGCTCAAAAGATTATTGCCAGGATCAAAGCTGAAGAACAAAGTAGGCGGGATCAACCTGAGCGACCGGACCAAGCCCAATCTTCTCCTGAGCAATCGAACCAAGCCCAATCATCTCAGTCAGAACCAGAAGATACTACGGCTACTGAAGCCAATCCTCTTCAGTAGGATGGCGGGTCCAATAACTATCATGTTAATAGTTACCTCTGATAGTCAAACTCGTTAGATAATGACTCACTAGGCGATGTGTCATGTCTTCTTTTTCCTCTATTGTATTTGTTCAAGACTGGGGGCTGGTTTATTGGTAGTTTATTGGATTATGAATAATAAATTTTCTGAGTTGTTATGTTTAATAGAATACCTCTGTCAACCATAAAAATCTACTAAAACTGTCATGTCCATTAACTTGTCATTCCGCTTCAATAGGATGGCAGGTCCACAAAACTATCACGTTAATATTTACCTCTGATAGTCCACCAACTTGTCAATCCGCTCCAATAGGATGGCAGGTCTACTAAAACTATCACGTTAATGATTACCTCTGATAGTCTGTTTTCTCCAGATTCCCCCACCAATCCTCTTCAAGTAGGATGGTGGGCCTATCAAAACTATCACGTTAATGATTACCTCTGATAGTCCATTCCCTTCAAATTCTCTTGCCAATCCTCTTCAAGTAGGATGGCAGGTTCATAAAACTATCACGTAAACAGTTACCTCTGATAGTCCATCAACTTGTCAATCTTCTTCAATAGGATGGCAGGTCCACTACAACTATCACGTTAATAGTTACCTCTGATAGTCTATCAACTTGGTAATCCTCTTTAAGTAGGATGGCAGGTTCACAAAACTATCACGTTAAAAGTTACATCTGATAGTCAAACTCATCAGATACTGACCTACCTGGTGATGTGCCTCTATTCTGACTTTATGGATAGTGCCTCACTAGGCGATGTGCCTTGTTTACCTCTTTTTCTTCCCCTACTAAGTCTTAATCAAGACTGGGGGTTGGTTACTTGGAATCCATTGGATTAAGAGTAACGAATCTTTCATATCGTCGAGTTAACATTACACTTCTGACGATCATCACCCCCACAAAGTATGAATGCAGCTTGCATCACTCCTAATTTGTCACATTAATAATACACCTCTGACAATCAACTTATCAATCCTTGTCAATAGGATGATAGGTCTTCAAAATTGCTCAAATCGCAATCTTCCCTAGCAAGACACTAAGTCTTCAAAATCTTATTCAAATCACAAATATCAAAACTCATCAATTCTGGTGATAAAACTCACTTAGCAAGTCTCCCCAGCGAGACGCTAATTCCCAAAACCTTGTGCAAGTCACAAGTACACATTTATCCTATCACGTTAACACTAAACCTCTGACAAATCAACTTATCAATTCTCGTTAATAGGATGATAAGTCCACAAAGTTGCTCCGATCGCAACATTCTCTTGTCACGTTAACATCATACCTCTGACAAAATCAACTTATCAATCCTCTTTAATAGGATGATAAGTCCTCAAAGTTGCTCCGATCGCAACAAATTCCCGTCACGTTAACATCATATCTCTGACAATCAACTTATCAATCCTCGTCAATAGGATAATAAGTCCACAAAGTTGCTCCGATCGCAACATTTTCTTGTCACGTTAACATAACACCTCTGACAAATCAACTTATCAATCCTCATCAATAGGATGATAGGTCCACAAAGTTGCTCTGATCGCAACATTCTCTTATCACGTTAACATCATACCTCTGACAATCCACTTATCAATCCTCGTCAATAGGATGATAAGTCCACAAAGTTGCTCTGATCGTAACATTCTCTTGTCAAGTTAACATCACACCTCTGACAAAATCCACTTATCAATTCTCTTCAATAGGATGATAACTCCACAAAGTTGCTCCGATTGTAACAAATTCCCGTCAAGTTAACATCACACCTCTGACAAAATTCACTTATCAATCCTCTTCAATAGGATGGTAAGTCCACAAAGTTACTCTGATTGTAATAAATTCCCGACCAAATCAACTTATCGACTCTCTTCAATAGAGCGTTAGGCCCATAAAATACTGTTAGGTTAACATCACACCTCTAACAGTCAAACCCTCCCTAATGAACTTGTTAATAGCAAGTTTTCATTATAAAATCCCTAGTGGATTAAAGATTTTCTAGAATTATCCTAGTGATAATAAATAAAATTTTTGAATTCCACTCTAAGTGAAAATTCATGCCAAGTTAATATTACACATCTGGTGCTTTCAACTTTCTTTCAGTGTTTCGAATAACACAGGAAGAAACAGTGATAAAGTCTACGTATTCAACATCGTAGCAGGTCGTTATTAATAACGCTAAAATCCATGCCTTACACGCATGGGGAATTTTATCCCGAATCCTAAGTAGGGATAAGTCAACGCTTAACACGCGTTGCCGGTTAGTCTTTCATCGTAAAAAGGACAAAAGTCTACGTATTCAACATCATAGCATGTTGTTATTAATAACGCCGAAAGTCATGCCTTACGCGCATGGGGAACTTTATCCCAAATCCTAAGTAGGGATAAGCCTACGCCTAACACGCGTTGCCGGCTAATCTTTTTCCGTAAAAATGATAAAGTCTATGTATTCAAAATCATAGCATCAAGTCTAAGAGAGTTCATTCTCTTAGCACAACGTTACGTGTGGAACGGACTTAGACAATCCACATGCTAGCCCAACTCAAACGGTAGTCGGTAAAGACTTATCAAATCCGTTGATGGCTTAGAGTTTGCCTAAAATCCTATGCATGTTTGTAGGTCCAGCCGAGACTTGAAACAGATGAACTAAAGACAAGTCTCAAAGACTTAGTTAAAAATGCACGGAAGCTACTTCCATGTCTAAAGTCAAAACGCTGAGGTCAGATCTGCGATGCAAAAACCGAATACCGAGGTCATACCCGCGTTCCAAATTCAACATGCAAGGGTGAGACTCGCGTCTCAAGTTTAAAATGCAGGGCCCACCCCCGCATTCCAGAAGCAGGATTATGGCGCATACCTTCATACAGGTCCTACATGACAAATCCCTTCAACCAAGATGCCTTCGAAGCGAGTGCAGAGAATGACTCCTTTACGACAAGGAATCAATAGCTCCAGGATCAGAGTTGAGATCCAAAGTATTCTGAAAATTCATCCCAGTCAATCGCAAACTTACGAAAACTTTAGAGGGGGTTCTGTAGGCTGTCTAAAAATCACAATAGATAGCTTATCCCCCATCAAACACCGATGATGAAAGTTACAATCTGACGACTTTTAGAAGGCTACAATTTGAAGACTTTCACGTAGATCGCTGAAGGTTACAATCTGACGACCTTCACGATAACTGATGAGAGCTCTAGTTCAACAAGCATTCACAATCAACATCGGGAGTTACAATCTGACGACTCTCATATTCTTAAGGAGCCAAGACGAAGATTACAAGACAATGATCTTTGCAACGCTCTGACAAAAGAGATTACTTGTTGATAATCTCTTCAAAGCAAGACGCGGAACTCATCACCGCGCTCTAAGACTAAAACGTGGAGGTCCTCCCCGTGTATCAAGACCAAAACGCGGAGGTCCTCCCCGTGTATCAACACCAAAACGCGGAGGTCCTCCCCATATGTCAATAGTAAAACGCTGGAGTCGGATCCACGTTACAACATCAAAACGCTGGAGTCGGACCCGCGTTACAACATTAAAACGCTGGAGTCGGACCCGTGTTTTTCAACATCTAGCAGGTACCCAACTCCGCGTCTCCAGTCTAAAACGCGGAGTTAGGGTCCCGAACGCCAACTTGGGCGTTTGGCTCGTTCAAGCACGAGCTGAACGGTTGCAGGAACCGTTTTTCCTCTACGATCTGAGGGATTTCTGCCCCACTTGGGAGCGGATTAAGGGGGCGATTACACCCCTCTTAATCCCATTATGGAGAGAATTAAGGGGGCAGTTACACCCCTTAATTCCTAATAAATATGGGTGTTTGTTGAAAAATTGCAATAAAGAGAGTAAAAGGAATTTGACTTGATATTCTTTCAATCTCGATTACAACTTGATTACAAAAGAGAGGAGAACGGATTTGGTTCTCCCATTTGTTTAAAACTGGGTTCTTCACAGTGGCGATGGAGTGCCTCTCTCGAATGCTCACGTCGAGTTTGTTCTCCGTTGACGATCCGCACGTCTTGATTCACTGGAACGATATCTTCTCCTCACAATTTGACGTTGTGGAGAACTTGTGTGGCAAGTTTGAAACTCTTGATGAGTTGATAACTCTGAACGAGTTTTAACTCTTGAAAAAGAGTTGATTTGAACCGAAAGTTCGGTTGATAAGCCAAGGATGAAGAAGCTCTTATTGCCGATCTCCCAAGCTCCAGAAAATACTCTAAGGATTTCTTCTGCTACTGCCAAACCCCAGATCCGAAAAATGTCAGCCTAAACTCCATTGAGTTTACCCATATTTATAGGGAATTAAGGGGTGTAACCGTCCCCCTTAATTCTCTCCATAATGAGGTTGAGAGGGGTGTAACCGCCCCCTTAATCCGCTCCCAAGTGGGGGCAGAAATCCCTTAGATCATAGAGGAAAAACGGTTCCTGTAACCGTTCAGCTCTTGCTTGAACGAGTCAAACACCCACGTTGGCGTTCAGGAACTTAACTCCGTATTTTAAACTGGAGACGCGGAGTTGGGTACCCGTTGGGCGTTGAAAAACACGGGTCCGACCCCAGTGTTTTAATATTGTAACGCCGGTCCGACTCTAGCATTTTGATGTTGTAACGTGGGTTCGACCCTAGCGTTTTGATGTTGTAACGTGGGTTCGACCCTCCCGTTTTGATGTTGTAACGCGGGTCCGACTCCAGCGTTTTACTGTTGACACACGGGGAGGACCTTCGCGTTTTGGTGTTGATACACGGAGAGGACCTCCGCGTTTTGGTCTCAGAGCGCGGTGATAAGTTCTGCGTCTTGCTTTGAAGAGATTATCAACAAGTAATCTCTTTTGTCATAGCGTTACAAAGATCATTGTCTTGTAATCTTCGTCTTGGCTCCTTGAGAATATGAGAGTCGTCAGATTGTAACTCCTGATGTTGATTGTGGATGCTGTTAAACTAGAGCTTTCATTGGTTGTCGTGAAGGTTGTCAGATTGTAACCTTTAACGATCTACGTGAAAGTCTTCAAATTGTAACCTTCTGAAAGTCGTCAGATTGTAACTTCCATCATCATTGTTTGATGGAGGATAAGCTATCTATTGTGATTTTTAGACAGCCTACAATGGGTAAACTCAACTGAGTTCAGGCTGGTATTTTTTAGATCTAGGATTTGGCAGCAAAGAGGGAGATCTTGGAGCACCATAGATTGAGAGATCAGCATTCATCCTTTGGAGCATTCCTTGAAGCCTTCGGCCTTGGCTTGAGAACCGATTCTCGGTTTAAATCAACTCTTTTTTAAGAGTTTCCAACTCATTCAGAGTTATCAACTCGTCCAAAGTTTCAAACTTGCCACGCAAGTTCTCCACAACGTCAAATCGTGAGGAGAAGACATTGTTCCAGTGAATCAAAACGTCGGATCGTCAACGGAGAGCAAATTCGACGCAAGCATTCGAAGGAGGCACTCCATCGCTACCGTGAAGAACCCAGATTTAAACAAAGGGGAGAATCAAATTCGTTCTCCTCTCTTTTGTAATCAAATTATAACCGAGATCGAAGGAATACAAGTCAAATTTTTTTCATTCTCTTTATTGCAATTTTCCCACAAACAACGTCACTGCTAATAGGAAGCTTCTTCAAAACTATGTAGCAGGGGACTTTAGGAAAGTGTACTTGGGTGATAACGAACCTTGCAGTATTGTGGGAAGAGGTGATGTACAGATAGAGATGAAGGGTTCTAAGTGGTCTTTGAAGAATGTCAGACATGTACCAAAACTGAAGAGGAATCTTGTTTCAGTTAGCCAACTTGGAGCGGAAGGCTATATTTTGATATTTACCGAGGATTCGTGGAAGATCTCTAACGGTACTATGGTGGTTGCTCGCGCTAATAAAACCGAAACTCTCTACTTAACTTCACATGCGAGTGACACCCTCGCAATTGCAGTTGGTAAGGAAAGTGCAGATCTGTGGCATAATAGGTTGGGACATATGAGTAAGAGATGTATGAAGATTCTACACTCACAGGGAAAGCTACCTGACATCGATTTTGTAAAAGTTGGTGTTTGTGAAGATTACATCTTCGGAAAGCAGAAGAGGGTCAGCTTTCAGAAAAGTAAAAGACCACCTAAAGCTCACAAGCTAGAGCTTGTTCATACAGATGTATGAGGCCCAGCTAGCGTTTCTTCTCTTGGCGGTTCGGCGTACTATGTCACATTTATCGACGATCATTCGAGGAAGGTGTGGGTATACTTCATGAAGCACAAGTCAGAGGTATTTGTGATCTTCAAGAAGTTAATAGTCATGGTTGAGAGTGAGACAGATTTGAATGTGAAGTGTCTGAGATCAGACAATGGTGGAGAGTATGAGTTGGAGGAGTTCAAGAAGTTCTGTTATCTGAATGAGATTCGTTTAGAAAGGACTACTCCAGGAACACCGTAACAGAATGGTGTTGCAGAAAGGATGAACAGAACGTTGACAAAGTGTGTGAAGAGCATGCGTCTACATACAGGTCTACCTTTGATAATTTGGGCGGACACGATGTATGCATCAGCGTACTTGATAAATCATGGGCCATCAGTCCCACTAGACTTTGGGATTTCAGAAGAGGTTTGGAGTGGTAAAAAAGTAAGTCTTTCACACTTGAGAGTCTTTGGTTGTGTGGCATATGTTCATATAAGTGACCATATCAAGGATAAGCTAGAAGCTAAGTCACAGAAGTGTACATTCATTAGATACAACATTGATGAGTTCGGATATCGTCTATGGGATGATAAGAACAGGAAAATCATCAGGAGTAGAGATGTTATATTTAATGAAGAGGTGATGTACAAGGACATGGACAATGATAAGGATAGCCAAAGCAGTGGGAGCAGCACTAAGGATGCATGTGCATCCGAGTACATAGATTTAGAGGAACTTCTAGATGGGGAAGACAATATCAGTTTTGACCAAAGAACGGAGAGGACTCCAGGTGCAGAGACTAGTACGCAGGGCGATGAGCTCAGGAGGTCATCCGGAGTACCTAAATCAAATCTCAGATATATTTCGTTGCCACATTACTTGCTTTTAACAGAAAGTGGAGAACCATAGTGTTATGAGGAGGCAGTGCAAGATAGTGAATCTTAGCAGTGGGAGCATACGATGCAAGAAGAGATTGATTCTCTCTACTCGAATGAGACATGGGAGTTAGCTCAACTTCCTATGAACAAGAAAGCTTTATATAACAAGTAGGTCTGTCGGGTCAAACAGGAGAGTGATGGTAGCAAAAGATACAAGGCCAGATTAATTGTGAAAGAATTCTAATAGCGGGAAGCAGTGGATTATGCAGAGATATTTTCCCCCATTGTGAATCTTACAACCATCAGGGTGGTGTTGAGCTTAGTAGTTGCTAAAAATCTCTACCTTGAGCAGTTAGACGTAAAGACTGTTTTTTTTCATGATGACTTAGATAAAGAAATCTACATGAAGTAACCTGTTGGATTCATAAAGGAAGGAAAGGAAGAGATTGTATGTAGGCTCAAGAAAAGCTTATACGGTTTGAAACAGGCTCCACGATAGTGGTACAAGAAGTTTGATAACTTCATGCATAGCAATCACTATGGAAGGTGCGATTCATATCATTACTGCTACTTCAAGAGGTTCGAGTTTAGCTATATCGTGTTACTGCTGTATGTAGATGACATGTTAGTTGTAGGACCACGTTAACAGGAGATAAACAAGTTAAAGAAGCAGTTGGCAAAGGAGTTTGTCATGAAGGATTTGGGTGCAACCAAGCAAATTCTTAGGATGCGAATTAGTCGGAATGTGGCTAAAAGGGTGTTGAAGTTGAGTCAGGCTGAATACATTGGGAATATACTTTAGAGATTTAACATGAAGATTGCAAATGCCATTAGTACGCCCCTTGGAAGTCAGTTCAGGTTATCTGAGGAGCAGTCGCCCAAGACGGATGCAGAGAAGGAGTTCATGACTAGAGTGCCATACTCATCAGCTATTGATAGTCTTATGTATGTAATGGTTTGCAAGAGGCCGAATATCACCCATGCAGTAGGATTTGTGAGCAGGTTTGCCAGCAATCTAGGGAAGCAGCATTAGGAGGCCGTAAAGTGGATACTGAGATACTTGAGAGGGACTATAGATATGCCACTGTGCTTTAGGAGAAAAGAATTGGTACTGTAGGGATATGTGGATGCATACTTTACCGGTGATCATGATACAAGGCGAAGTACCATATGATATGTTTATACTTTAGGATCGATAGCAGTGAGCTAAGTCTCATATTTGCAGAAGATAGTGACGTTGTCCATGACTGAGGCAGAGTATGTCGCAGTGACTGAAGCTAGTAAGGAGATAATTTGGTTGACTGAGTGTCTGGAAAAGTTAGGTCTGAAGCGGGGGAATGGAGTTCTTTATTGTGATAGCCAGAGTGCTATACACATTGCCAAGAATCTAGAATATTATGCTAGAACAAAGCACATCGATGTGTGTTACCAATTCATACGATTGCTAATAGAGGACGGGAAGTTACTGTTGGAGAAAATTTTGGGGAGCCAAAATCCTGCAGATATGTTGATGAAGGCAGTGACCATTGAGAATCTGAAATTGTGTGCAATTTTAGTTTGCCTTCATAAGTAGGAGATAAGGGCATAGTCACACTAGGAGGACATGTGGGATCACCAAGAATGATATTGATTGAAGAAAGAAATTTTTAGGGTAGGCGAAGGTGCTTGATAAGATGGCTGAAGTTTCAAGAGAGTTTGTCCATAGAGGTTTGGTCTCTAAGTGGGAGATTGTTGCTTTTGGGGTGTAGACCCAAACCTGAGATGAAAAATAGGAAAACTCAGAAGCAGCGAAAACCCCTCTGGTCGATCGACTGAAGAAGCCTATCGGTCGACCGATTCGATTGACAGAAACAAGCTGGAAAAATCCCTCTGGCCGGTCGATCGATGGGATATATCTGTAGGATGTCTAAAAATTACTGCAGACAACTGATCCCCACAAAGCACAAACGATGAATGTTACAATCTGACAACCTTCACAACGACAGATGAAAGTTACAATTTGACAACTTTTGCAATATACGAGAGTTACAAGTTGACAACTCTCACATTTCAAAGAGCCAAATGCAAAGATTACAAGATGATGATCTTTGCAGAACTTGAAAAAAGAGATTACAATTGATGATCTCTTCAAGCCCAAATGCAGAGCTCATCGTTGCATTCTAGATTTAAGACGTAGAGCCCACCTTTGCGTTCCAAGAACAAAATGTGAAGCTCATTGTTGCGTTCCAAACTCAAGATGCAGAGTTCACATCCGTATTCCAAGAACAAAACGTAGGGTTCACCACTACATTTTCAGACCCAAACGCAGAGCCCAACTCCACGTCCGAAGTTCAAGACGTAGAGTCCATTCCCAGAACACGGACTTCGCTTTTGACTCGTTCAAACACGAGTTGAACGGTTCCAAAACTGTTTTGCATGACGTAAGGGGGATTACACCCCACTTAGGAGCGATTTTAGGGGTTAGTTACACTCCTAAAACCTTTATAAATAGCTTAAAAAATCAGCTTAAAATGGATCTTTGGATCAACTGGAGATCGGAAAAAGATCTTGGCAAAGAGGGGCATTTGGGTTCTTGATCTTCTTAGCTTTTGTAGAGGTTTTTGTGAAGGCTTTTCTTGGAGCCTTCGGCCTTGGCTTGTGAGCCATTTCGATTAAATTTAAAAGGATTAATTTTCTTTCCGAAATTAACTCTTTTAAAGAGTTTTAAACTCATTTAGAGTTCGAAACTTGCATCGCAAGTTCTCTTAAACTCGCTCAGAGTTCTGCCAAGTTCCACGAAGCGAGGTGTTTGGATCAACGGGATATAAGATTCAAGCTCCCATAATCGACACCAAGAAGAACCCAGGTTTAAACAAAGGGGAGAGTCTCCGTTGATCCCTTCTCTCTTTTGTAAATCAGAAAACCGATATAGAAGAGTTATAATTTCTTTTTCTAAATCAGTTAGAGAGAGATTGCAAAGAGAGATTGTATTCATTCTTTTTCTAAGTCAGTTAGAGAGATAAATATAAATTTTATTCTCATTTGTTCTTCAATTTTCCCACAAACAATATCGGTTGATCGATAATGTGCACGAAGCAGACTGAGGAAAAGTCGCTCTGGTCAGTCGACCGATGCAATGTCATCAATCGATTGATAGCGGGTAAATCAGATTCCCAGTTCGGTTTGAATTTCGTTTTGAGTTAGGGTTTCTATATATCCCAAAACGTGTTTTGTGAGAATTAATATCATAGAAAAATAGCGTCTTTGAAAGAGTCTTCTGAGCACTTTGAGAGAGATCTCAGAGAGAGTAGTAGTTGTTTGCAAGCTTGTAATCTTCATCAATAATCAAAAGAATTCCGGTGTGGCTCCCAAGGACGTAGGCACGATTGCCGAACCTCATTAAAATCTGGTGTTCTTTTCTTTATTTGTTCTTTCATACATGTTTTGTTTTGCTGAGATTTGTTGCTTGTTGTTCGTCACAAGATCCGAAGGGCACGTTGCGTGGAGGTTTTAGATAGGTTGTCGATAGATTGACTCCAACAATGGTTAGAGCCCAAGTCCATAATTGATATTCTGCGAATCTTCGTTGAAAAAGCAACAAAAATGACCATGGGTTGTTGATTGCTCAAGGTGACATATATTGGTCTACGTTAATTATCATTGCTTAGAAGAATTTACGCAAGAATGTAGAGTAGAATCAATGTTCACGCTTTGTTACAAACTATGAAACGTCTTCCTTATTTTAGCTGAAAACTATGAAAAGGAGACTTTACCTAAGAGATTCCCCTTTTCCTTTTTTTTTTTTTTGTGTTGAAGTTTTACTTATATGTCATATAGCCTTTAGTCTTTACCTAAGAGATTCCGTTTTTTTTTTAAATTGTACTTATACATCATATAGCTTCTATAGCTAGTGGGAATATACCTTGTTGGTTCATTGACCAGACAAATATAGATTACTTTTTTTACATGTACATTTTTAGCCATTTAAGTTTGTAACCTAACATCTTAATTTGCTGTATCCCGTCACTTAATTTTTCTTTAACACAATTACTACCACCACCGTCATTCCACCCAATCATAATCTTTGTTATGTTAACATCATCTCCACCTTCCTCGTTGTGAATGGTTGCTTCACAAAGTAATTTGTCTTAATTAACTTATTTTGGCTTTCACTAGAAAACTTAATAGTTCTTTTCCTTTGAGATCTCAGAGCAAGATGTCCATAAAATTTATTAACTAGAGCAAATAGATACAAAAGTACATAGAGAAAACTCGGGAAAAGAACGAAATGCAGACACATACATTAATACATAGTTGCTAATTAAGCTTACTTCAAGGAAGAACAAAAGTTCAAATATACTTGTAAACTCCTACCAATGAATATCATTCAGTGAAATCGTCCCATCTTTAAATCTCATTATGTTAGATCTAAAACTTGAGATCTTAAAACCATATAGCCATGATTAATTCAAAGAGATTAAACAATAATCAAAAGAGCGGAAGCTTATACCTGAATCCATAGTGGAAAACTTGATTTGGGTTTTTGATGATCTTCTAACCTTAGGGTTCTCTCTTAGCCGAATTTCTCTCTTGAGATGGGGGTGAAGAGAATTAGAGAAGTTGTGACCCTAGGTTAGTGACCATAACCCCTTATTTATAGATGTTGTACTTTTGTAATTTAGCCCCTCAATAAATCACAATTATAACCTGGTATCTGCACATATAACCCCATGATTTATTTAAATACCCATTAACCCAACTTAATTGATCACTTAAGTGGGTTATCCTGAAACGATGGCAATACACAATGATTAATCATATGTGTCCACAATTAAATTTATTAGATTAAATCCAACAATCTCCCACTTGGACACCATATGATTCCTTAAATTGTGTATAACCTTATGAGCTCAAAATTTCTATCACTGAAAAGGTATTTCTGAACAATCTCGTCCATTGACTATATCAATATAGGATCAAAGCGGCCTTCGTCACATTTATCGTGACTCGACCCATCAATGGTCATATATACCAATACAGTCAAACGACATAGATCAATCATGGATGTGCAGCATGAAAATTACATGCAATGTGATCAGTACATGTCTATTTTCAACTGGTCCTCCTTAATGAGGTCAAAACCAAACATAATGTAACAGAGTGACTTAACTGAAAACTTTATTCTGATCAGACAATACAACCAAACATAAAGCACCATAATTACAAACTCCCACTAAATCATAATATCCTCAAATATTACCACACCCATATGAGCAGTATGCTCGTGAAAGACCTTAGGTGGCAATCCCTTAGTAAGAGGATCAGCTAACATGGAGTTTGTCCCAATGTGCTCTATAGATATCTGTCCACTCTGTACCCTTTCTTTCACAACCAGGAACTTAATGTCAATATGT
This sequence comes from Asparagus kiusianus, assembly GCA_022839385.1. Taxonomy (NCBI): domain Eukaryota; kingdom Viridiplantae; phylum Streptophyta; class Magnoliopsida; order Asparagales; family Asparagaceae; genus Asparagus; species Asparagus kiusianus. The sequence continues at coordinate 386,929 of BQKN01001048.1, forward strand.
TTTGACTTAATTGAACTCCTGTTGTTATTTGAATACATTACTGCAGATTTATTGTCACAATATAACCTTAGTGGTCTTTCAACATTTTCCAAAATGCGCAGTCCCGTGACAAAATTTCGCAGCCATATTCCCTGATTGGATGCCTCATAGCAAGCTACAAATTCTGCTGCCATAGTGGAGGAAGCTACTAGTGTCTGTTTGACACTTTTCCATGATATAGCTTCTCCTGCTAACATATAAATGTAGCCTGATGTAGACTTTCTGCTATCTTGGCATCCAGCAAAATCAGAATCCGAATACCCAATGACCTCCAAATTTTCTGATTTTCTGTATGTGAGCATGTAACCTTTTGTTTTCTGAAGATACCTCATAACCCTTTTGACTGCTGTCCAGTGATCCAAACCAGGGTTGCTTAAGTATCTGCCTAACATCCCAACAATGTACGCAATATCCGGACGCGTACATACCTGAGCATACATTAGACTTCCTACAGCCGAAGCATAAGGAATCTTCTGCATTTCCTGAATTTCAAGGTTACCTTTAGGGCACTGATTGAGACTAAACTTGTCTCCCTTAGCAACAGGGGTATCTCCTGGTCTGCAGTCTTGCATGCCAAACCTTTTAAGTACCTTATCGATATAGCTCTTTTGTGATAATCCAAGAATACCCCGAGAGCGATCTCGATGTATCTGGATCCCTAATATAAAAGAGGCGTCCCCAAGATCTTTCATCTCAAAATTCTTTGATAGAAATCTCTTGGTTTCGTGCAACATGCCTATATCATTAGTGGCAAGCAATATGTCATCGACATACAGAACCAGAAAGATATACTTACTCCCACTGAACTTGTGATATACACAGTCATCAACAATGTTCATCTCAAAACCGAACGAGATAACTATTTGTTGAAACTTGTGATACCATTGACGAGGAGCTTGCTTGAGTCCATAGATGGATTTCCTTAATTTGCATACCATATTCTTTGGGTCTCCCGACACAAAGTTTTCTGGTTGCACCATATAGATCATCTCATCAATGTCGCCATTGAGAAATGTAGTCTTAACATCCATCTGATATAACTCAAGATCATAATGAGCAACAAGTGCCATGATTATTCTGAAAGAGTCTTTCGATGAAACCGGAGAGAAAGTCTCTGTATAATCAATGCCTTCCTTCTGAGTATAGCCTTTAGCCACAAGACGTGCCTTATACCTCTCCACATTACCGTTTGCATCCCGCTTGGTTTTAAAAATCCATTTACAACCAATTGGTTTTGCACCTTCTGGTAACGGGACAAGTTCCCAAACCTTATTGTCTTGCATAGACTTGTACTCTTCATTCATGGCATCAATCCACTGTTGAGAGTTAGAACTTTTCATGGCCTGAAGGAAGTTGATTGGATCATCTTCCAACATTCCACTACTTTCCTCATGTTCTTGGAGAAATACAACATAATCATCCGGAATAGCATTTCTCCTTTCTCTCGTGGATCTCCTTAATGGCACTGGTTCTTGAGGTTGTTGAGTTTGTTCTTCTGGAACAGGGAGTTGATCAACATTGTCATCTTGAGGTTCCGGATTTACTTCTTGAGCAACAACAGGTATAGGAACCTGAATATTGTCAAAAGTAACTGTATGGATTGGATCTGAAGCCAATTCCTCCTCAAAAGCAATGTCTCTAACCTTATTTCTCCCCCCAAACTCAACATCCTCAAAGAATGTTGCTGTTCCCGTCTAAAAAATATTCCTTAGTGTGGGATCATAAAACTTATAGCCCCTAGAGCGTTCAGAGTAACCAATAAAGTAGCTGCTAACTGTTTTGGAGTCCAATTTCTTTTCATTTGGCCTATAAGGCCTTGCCTCAGCTGGACATCCCCAAATATGTAAATGCTTTAAACTGGGCTTTCGACCAGTCCAAAGCTCATAAGGTGTTTTAGCAACTGCTTTACTTGGTACTCTATTCAGAATATAAGCTGCTGTCTTAAGTGCTTCTCCCCAGAGTGACTCTGGTAAAGAAGAATGAGCAATCATACTTCTTACCATATCCTTAAGAGTCCTGTTTCGTCTTTCAGCTACACCATTCATGCTAGGTGAACCTGGCATGGTGTACTGTGGGACGATACCGCATTCCTCTAGGTATCTAGCAAATGGTCCTGGACGTTGTTCACCTGAACCATCATATCTGCCGTAGTACTCACCACCACGATTAGATCTAACAGTTTTAATTCTTCGGTTGAGTTGATTCTCAACTTCAGCTTTATAGGTTTTGAACATGTCCAGAGACTCAGATTTTTCATGAATGAGATATAGGTGCCCATAACGTGAGTAATCGTCTATGAATGATATAAAATATTGTTGACCATTCCAGGATTCCTTAGGGAATGGCCCACAAATATCCGTATGTATCAATTCTAAGACATCCGAAGATCTGTTGGCACCTAATCTCTTCACTTTGGTCTGTTTTCCCTTGATACATTCAACACATATGTCGAAGTCCGAAAAATCAAGAGAATCCAAAATGCCATCAGACACAAGACGCTCAACTCTACCTTTTGAGATATGACCCAAGCGCTTATGCCATAATGACGCCGAATTTTCCTTATTTAATTTACGCTTAGTACCACGCGATTCCGCATGCAAAGTTTCATTATAGGAAGCAATTGTATCAAGCAAATATAGGTTGTCATAAGTACTTAAATAACCGGTTCCCACAACATTTGAATAAAAAGATAAACTGAATTGATTGTTTCCAAATGAACAAGAATAACCTGATTTGTCTAATACAGAAACTGAAATCAAATTCCGTCTAAAAGACGGTACTACAAAAGTATCTTTTAAATCCAAATAAGAACCAGTTCCTAATAGCAACCTAAAATGCCCAATTGCTTCCACATCTACTGACTGACCGTCGCCCACAAAGATGTGTCTTTCAACATCACTTGGCTTTCGGTAGCTCAGACAACCCTACATAGAAACACTTATGTGAGTAGTAGCACCAGAGTCTAACCACCAAGTGTTTCTAGGTACTGAAGCTAAATTAACCTCAGAACAGACCAAAGAAAGAAACGTACCCTTATTATCACGCCAAGCGTGATATTTTGTACAGTCCTTCTTCATATGTCCAGGTTTCTTACAGAAGAAACAACCCTGATTATCCTTATGTTGTTTCTTCTCAACTGGACCCTTAGCAGCTTCCTTATCATTCTTCCTTTTCTTGCCCTTATCCTTAGAGGCATAGGCCAAATGAGCACTTTCTGTCTTATCTTGCTTCAACCTGTCTTCTTCTTGCACACAGTATGAAATGAGCTCATTTAGAGTCCATTTCTCCTTTTGACAGTTATAACTGACTTTAAATTGATTAAACTGTGCAGGAAGAGACAACAGAACCAGATGCACTAATAACTCATCACAAAGATCGAGTTTAAGTGCCTTAAGTTTTGAAGCAATATGAGACATTTTCATAATGTACTCCCTTATATTTCCTTTGCCCTTATACTTCATCGAAATCAAGCGAGCTAAAAGCGTGCTTGTTTCTACCTTATCGTTTTTCGCAAAACGCTTTTCAATTTCGGTAAGGAAATCTTTAGCCTTAGTAATCCCTTCGGATTCTATGCCTCTGAAGGCTTCCGGAAAGCCGCGCTTAATGATCATAAGACTCATGCGATTTGAACGCTCCTACTTCTCATGCTCCTTCTTTGCATCAGGAGTGCTATCCGCATTGAGAGGTTGGGGTTGTTCAGTTCTTAATGCATAGTCAAGATCCATGCAGCCAAGAACAATTAATATGTTCTCTTTCCAAACCTTGAAGTTTGACCCATTTAGCATGGGAATTGAGTTGATGTTAGCAGAAATTGTTGCAGCAGATGCATTAGCTGAAATAAAACAAAAGATGCTCACATCAATAACCATATTTAGTAATCAATAAAATTCAAATAATGACAAATCCCCATCCAAGATATCGGGCACAACATTAATATCAAGTCTTTGGACAGTAATATTAACTTGTAAGTGATACCTTGTTGCAATGATCAAACATTGACAATAACTTATGTCAAATAATGAAACTATCTTTGGATCGATTCATTATTCACATGTAAACCTTATAATTGTCACACGCTTATCATCGCAGATGTGTATACAGTCTAAATAAATATTAACCTTCCTTTGGGCCGATTAAATATTTACACGAAAGCATACACAAAAACATCTCACATTCCTCATGAACAATCTCCACAAGAGAGGTTACTTTGGCAACTTCTTGCTTCAATTAAACAATTGGAGTGAGAGACAACCTTAATACCTTAGTGTCATTATATTTGAATCAAATAATTGATTAGCTACCAAAATAGATTTAAATTAAGAATTTAAATCAACTGAATTTCCAAAAACTTAATTGGGGTCTCACAGCTTAATTAGGGCCCATAACTTAATAAATTAAGTATACCATAGTGGACCCATGAATAAACTGAGGCTTAACCATAGTGAACACGAAGTTCGCTTGAATTCGAACGCGAGGTTCGACTGTATTTGAGTACGAGACTCACTTAAGCACGAACGCGAGGTTCGTCTGAAAATGAACGCATGGTTCAAGTTAGGAACGAACGCGAGGTTCGTTAAAATATGAGTACTGAACAAACGTGAGGTTCGTTTTTGAGAACGAACGCGAGGTTCGTTTAAAATTTGAACGCGAGGTTCACTGAACGCGATGTTCGACTGAAGTTCGAACGCGAGGTTCGGCTGAAGTTCGAACGCGAGGTTCGGCTGAAGTTCGAACGCGAGGTTCGGCTGAATTTCGAACGCGAGGTTCGGCTGAAGTTCGAACGCGAGGTTCGGCTGAATTTCGAACGCGAGGTTCGGCTGAATTTCGAACGCGAGGTTCGGCTGAAGCACGAACGTGAGGTTCGTCTGAAGCACGAACGCGAGGTTCGGCTGAAGCACGAACGCGAGGTTCGGCTGAAGCACGAACGCGAGGTTCGTCTGAAGCACGAACGCGAGGTTCGTCTTAGAACGAACGCGAGGTTCGTTAAAATTGAGCTTGATGCTCACCTGAGTTGAACGCGAGGTTCACCTTAGAACGAACGCGAGGTTCGTTAAAATTGAGCTTGACGCTCACCTGAGTTGAACGCGAGGTTCACCTTAGAACGAACGCGAGGTTCGTTGAGCGCGAAGCTCGGTTAAAATTGAACGAACGCGAAGTTCGTTTAAGGTAACCACCTCCTTAATTTTCGCCACGAACCCTTAGGGTTTCAAACTGAAACCGCCGCCGACAAACCCAAAAAACTTTGATTTTTATTTTCAAAACCGATCCAGAATCGGAAAAAAAATTGAAGGAAAAATCAAAGAAAAATCCAAAAAATTTTCAAAATACTGTTCATCCGAAAATTTTCTGTTCATCCGAAAATTTTCAAAATACTGTTCATCCGAACAAAATACTGTTCATCCGAGAACGGATCTCAATAAAAAACAAAGATTTTTAAGATAAAAAAAAACCCAATTTTAATCTTAATCTCTAAGAACAAATTAAAGATGGCTCTGATACCACTTGTTAGATCTAAAACTTGAGATCTTAAAACCATATAGCCATGATTAATTCAAAGAGATTAAACAATAATCAAAAGAGCGGAAGCTTATACCTGAATCCATAGTGGAAAACTTGATTTGGGTTTTTGATGATCTTCTAACCTTAGGGTTCTCTCTTAGTCGAATTTCTCTCTTGAGATGGGGGTGAAGAGAATTAGAGAAGTTGTGACCCTAGGTTAGGGACCATAACCCCTTATTTATAGATGTTGTACTTTTGTAATTTAGCCCCTCAATAAATCACAATTACAACCTGGTATCTGCACATATAACCCCATGATTTATTTAAATACCCATTAACCCAACTTAATTGATCACTTTAGTGGGTTATCCTGAAACGATGGCAATACACAATGATTAATCATATGGGTCCACAATTAGATTTATTAGATTAAATCCAACACATTACTCTACACATGAAGTTTATTTTGATTGATGGGACTATTCCTTTTAAAATTCTTAAGTGACACATATAACACATGAGTTAGTCACATTCATGCATATGCTCATATACATATTTTAATTGCGATAGTATAAGTGCCCTCATTAAATTGGAATATTTTTGTTCATATGCAAATGGGTTGAAGATGTTTATTAAGTTATTGGTAAACTATAAAAGTTCGTACAAATTAAAGCTACGGTTCAAAGGAAAAGGAACGAACAGCTACATGTGATCTGCTTATGTTAGGAATGAGAATATTCCATCATCAAATTAGTCAACTTATAAAATGTATTAATTTATGAAATTCATTCTGAATTACTCACTACATTCGGTGGAAGCATCGTCAGCATTAAGAATTTACATATATAACAATTAGTCTCTTGTTTGCAAGTAGTAATTTTTTTATTGACGAAACACGGAAATTCATTGATAATAAAAGGTTATCAGATTCATAACTAACTAAGGAAAAAGAAACGGAGGTGCGTTCTCAGCCCGAAGACATAGAAGAAACAAATTAAACTATATAAAGAGTTGGACTGTTTGCAACACAAGATCCTCTCCATCCACCCCTATGACTACATCATATGTATTCAATTGTTCGGCGAATTGTAGTTATAGTAAGGATAACTTGCACTTAAATACCTCAAAGTGTATAAAATTGTGAAAATGACGAAGGAATTGAGGAAAAGAATTGAGAAAAACGTGAAAAATAAGCAAGACAGACTCCACCACACCCTGATGTGGTGTCTGTCACACCCAGGTGGCAGGGTGTGGCAGAATCTGTCCTGTTTATCATGGGTGTGGTGTCTGACACACCCTGGTGTGGTAGAATCTGCCATGTTTGCCATGAGTGTGGTGTGTGCCACACCAAGGTGTGACAGACTCGTTTTTAGAATCTTAAACTATTTGTGATTGCGTTTTATTATAAATAAAGCCACATTTTTAGGGTTTTCTATCGATTGATTGGGTAGCTTGAAGGTGATTTTGAGCACATCAAAGAGAGATCTTTCTGAACAATTTGTTTGAGTGTTTAGTTTGAGAGATTTGAGAGATTTGTTTGAGAGGTTAGTTGAATGATCTTGTAATCTCTATTTTGTACTCTCTTTCTCTATAGTGGAAACCCATCCCTTTTTGCCCCGTGGATATAGGTAATTTGCTGAATCACGTTCAACTTTTGTGTTTGAATTGGTGTCGTTATTTTGGATTGTTTTGGCTTTCTCTCTCGGTGTTTGTGTTTGTTCCATCGCGCACAACAAGTGGTATCAGAGCTCAGGTTACGCTTGGGCTATTTGGAGGAGTAGATCACTTTGGAAGTTCGGCTAGGGCTTTGTTTGGAGTTAAAGGTGGGATCTTTTTGGTAAAAATTCTATCTTTTCACAGTTTTGGATCTATTCTTCGTTTGTGCCGCTTTGTTTGTTGGTGCTTTGAGGAATTATGGACGAGAAAGAAGAAGTTATGGAGGGTACTTCAGGTGTGAAGACCGTCCAAAGTTTGAATATTCACTCTAGGAAGATAGATGTGGAGAAGTTTAATGGCACTAACAATTTTGGACTTTAGCGATGTGAAGTCTTGGATGTGCTCAACGCACAAAATTTGAAAGATACTTTAGAATTGGATGACAAGTCAGATGATATTGATGAGAGGGTTTGGAAGAAGATGAATCGAACGGGGTGTGGTATGATTAGGTCTTGTTTGACTCAAGATTTAAAGTATAATGTGATCAATGAGACTTCAGCTAAGAAGATTTGGGAGATCCTTGAGAGTAAGTATTTGACCAAGAGTGTAGAGAATCGCTTGTATTTGAAGAGGAGACTTTATCGCTTCTAATTAAAGAAAGGAACCTCCATTGGTGATCATATGAACCACTACACGAAGCTTCTTGCAGATTTCATGAATGTAGATGTTATGATTGAAGATGAGGACAAGACATTGTTGTTGTTGAGTTCCTTGCTTGACGAGAAATATGAGACTTTCGTCCTTACTCTTATCAATGAGAAGACATCTCTTTCGTATAGTGAGGTCACCACTGCACTTGTGAACTATCATCCGAAAGAAAGATAAGGAGTCTACAAGTGCCATAGTAGCAAAGGTGTTGGTCGTAAGAGGGAAGAATCCAAACTAAAAGAATTAAAAGTCACAGTCTAGAGTAGAGCATCCTACAGTTGGAAAAGATCAGTGTGCTTGGTGTAAGGAGACTGGTCATTGGAAGAAAGATTATCCAAAGCTCGACGAATGGATGAAGAATAGGTAGAAGGAAAAAGGGATGTAACCATCATCAGAAGCAAACATCATTATATCGGATAGTAATATTTCTGATACTTCTATTTATTCGCTTTCTATCAGTCCTACAGGTAGCTATTCGGAGGAATCCGAGTGAATGTTGGATAGTGGTGCGACCTATCATCTGTGCCCTAGAAAGAAATGGTTCTCTAGTTTTAAGAAGCTGGATAGTATTGTGGTGTACATGTGTGACAATCGTGTATGTCAGATCCTTGGGATCAGAAGAATTCACATTAAGATGTTTGACAGGACAGTTAAGGAGTTATATGGTGTGAGATATGTTCATTCCTTAAGGAAGAACTTAATCTCAATTGGAGCTTTGGTTGGAGAGGGTCTGAAGGTTCGTGTTGAGGACATGGTTCTCGAGATCATGGAAGACTCTTTGATTGTAATGAAGGGCGTCAGGAGGAATAATCTGTACTATTTGATTGAAAGTTTGGTAACAGGTAGAAGGCTGACGACTTCTGTTGATTCGACTAGACTACGATATTTGGAGCTTAGTCATTCTAGTTTTGATTTGGAGATGGGTGCACAGATCTGCAATTTGAAGTCTAATGAACACTTTGATGTGAGCAAGAAGACCAAGGTGAAGTTTGGCACCTCTATTCACCACACTAAGGGTCTTTTAGGTGGAGTTCACACGAATGTTTGGGGGCCTTCCAAGGAGGCATCATTTGGAGGTAATAGATGTTTAGTTTCCTTTATTGGTGGCTGTTCTAAGCATGTTTGGGTTACAACTAAATTCCTTTTGGATAAAGTCCTAGTAGTCTCCAACAGATTGAAGAAGTGTGAGATTAGTAGAAAGGTGAAGGTACTTCATTCTGATTTTGGTGGGAGGTACAAGAGGGACCTGTTTTTGCATTTGAGCCGATCTCACGGAATTTTGAGACACTTCGATAGAAAGAAAATCTTGGGACAATAAGATGAGATGACAGATTTGATAAGCTATTCCTTGCTGGAGGAGTACCGACATTTGATGTCGAGCATTGATTCTGGTGTTGAGGCTTTGACATATTTGGATTATCTTGATCATAGGTTGTCGACTGCTACGATTGGAGGTAAAACTTCATTGGATGTTTGGTCTGGTAGTGTCTCTTCGCTTGAGGCTTCGATGAGGGAGCTAATTAACTCTTAGCAGGTGGAGAGTTTTGGACAGACCTTAGATGTATCGTAGCGGGTGAAGAGTGATGCTACTCCACATTGGGTGGAGATTACTCCACATACTCCAGATTATTCTGCATCGTTTGTGATTCTAGCTAAGATGACACAGTTAGGGGATCATTTGGATTTAGGTGCAGATGATGAGTTGGTTGATTCGAATGCAGCTGGTGGATATGATTTGGATACGACCATTGGTTCACCTTAGGTGGAGGTATTTGATTTGTTTCACTTTGGAGCCATTGGAAGCATCATCTGTTACAGATCCGTTGGTGATGTTGGTAAAGAGTTGTAAACTTTTCTATTTGATTGAGGGCCTTTGGAGGCCGTTTGATGAACTACGGGCGGCTTGATCCCTTGGGAGAGGGGGTACGTAGGCATTCAATTTGATGCAGCCGATTTGGTGAGTTGATACCGATATTTGAAGAGTGTTCGCATTCTATTCTCGTTTGGGTCTCGACTTGTTGTGGATTGAGTCCGTTATCGTGGTTTTGTTCCACTTCATAATGGACGCAACAAGTGAGACGTTTGATTTGGTTGGTGTAGGCTCAGTTTTGGAAAAACTTCGTCGAGTTGGATAATTGAGAAAACGGCGAAGGAATTAAGGAAAAGAATTGAGAAAAACGTTAAAAGAAGCAAGACAGACTCTACCACACCCTGGTGTGGTGTTTTCCACACCCAGGTGGTAGGGTGTGGCAAAATCTGTCCTGTTTGCTATGAGTGTGGTGTCTGCTACACCCTGGTGGTGTCTGCCATACCCTGGTGTGGCAGAATCTGCTCTATTTGCCATGGGTGTGGTGTGTGCCACACCAGGTTGTGGCAGACTCGTTTTTAGAATCTTAATCTGTTTGAGATTGTGTTTTGTTATAAATAGAGCCATGTGTTTTAGGGTTTTCTATCAATTGATTGGGTAGCTTGAAGGTGATTTTGAGCACAGAAAAGTGAGATCTTTGTGAGCAATTTGTTTGAGGGTTTAATTTGAGAGATTTGAGAGATTTGCTTGAGAGGTTAGTTGAGTGATCTTGTAATCTCTACTTTGTACTCTCTTTCTCTATAGTGGAAACTCATCTCTTTTTGCCCTGTGGACGTAGGCAATTTGCCAAACCACGTTAAACTTTTGTGTTTGAGTTGGTGTTGTTATTTTGGATTGTTTTGGGTTTCTCTCTCGGCGTTTGTGTTTGTTCCACCGCGTACAACAACAAATTAAATTATATAAAGAGTTGGACTGTTTGCAACACAAGATCCTCTCCATCCACCGCTATGACTACATCATATATATTAAATTGTTCGGTGAATTGTAGTTATAATAAGGATAACTTGCACTTAAATACCTCAAAGTGTATACAATCATTAATTTTGATATCGTGTAGTCTTTCCCCTAAAAAATGTACCCTAAAGTTCTAAAAGTTAAATTAATAGCACTTGTTAAGTCATGTATGGTATCGAAGTTAAACATTTTTGAACTTTGGGGTATGTTTTGAGCAAAAAGAAGCTTTAGGCAATCAAAGTTCAGAAGGATATGTCCTTTGGGGTATTTAAGTGCAATCAACTCTTATAATATTCAGAAATTCATTGTAATAGTTATTGAGAATTGGTATATATACTTTCATGTGATTTCCTCTTTTCCAACAATATATTAATTAGCGAGTAAATACAGGTATCTGTAAGTAAATTCTCCCATTAATTTCATCACTCTTACAAGCTCGACTTATAAAAATTAAGGGGTTTTCTATAGAGTGCCCATGGGCACTCTATAAGAGATGAGAGAGATAGAGAGAGATGATTGGGTAGGGGATCCCAATGCAAATCAGGTGGCCCCCCTCCTCAATCATCTTTCTCTATCTCTCTCCTCTTATATAGAGTGCCCATGGGCACTGTATGGAAAAACTCAAAAATTAAAACACTAGGAAATTTGTGTTGTGCGCGGCACGGAAGCGGTCGAATCACACAATCCGAACAAGAGAGATCACAACCAAATAAACAAGCACAATCACTAAATAACACAAGAGATTTACGTGGTTCGGCAAGTTTCCTACGTCCATGGGGCAAGAAGGGGATGTGGTTTTCACTAATAGAGAAAGAGTGCAAACTGAGATTACAAACCACTCGAAGGAACAAACTAATCTCACCAACAAGCTCTTAATCGCTCCAAACAAAATCCTAAACAAATAGCTCAGAAAATACATCTTTTCTGTGCTCCAAATATCCCCAATTTGCTTCTCCAAATTCTCTCTTCCAATTGTTCCATATATATATATAAATCCTAAAATCATAAACATACTAGGAATTCTAAACCAAAAGCTAAATCAAATTAGGAATCCTAATAACCTATTACCAAAATAGATTAGGAATCCTAATAACCTCATGTTACCAAAATAGATTAGGAATCC
>BQKN01001048.1:398784-424213 GCA_022839385.1 Asparagus kiusianus
ATTAGGAATCCTAATAACCTCATGTTACCAAAATAGATTAGGAATCCGCTATCCAACAATTCTCCACCTCGGTGAAATTTTTCCAAAACTGAGCCGACACCAATACCAACCAAACGTCTCACTTGTTGCGTCCAGTACGAAGTGAAACTAATCCACGATAACGGACTCAATCCACAACAAGTCGAGAACCCAAACGAGAATGCGAACAAACTCCAAATGTCGGTATCAACTCACCAAACCGGTTACATCATAAATGACTGCCTACGTATCCTCTTGCCCAAGGAATCAAGCCTTCACGTAGTTCACCCAAACGACCTCCAAAGGTCTTAATCTACTAGAAGAGTTCGCAACCCTTCTCCAATATCATGATCAAGTCTACAGCTGGTAGCACCTCTAATGGTCCCAAACTAAAATAATCCAAATATCTCCACCTGAGATGAACCAATGACCATATCCAGACTACATCTTTTAGCTGCACTCGAATCAATCAACCTATCATCTGCATCCAAATCAACACGATTCCCAATCTGTGTCACATCAGCTAGAAACCTAAATGATACAGTATGATCTGGAGTCTCCACCTAACATGGAGTAGCATCACTCTCCATCCGCTGCGATGTCCCAAAGATCTGATCACCACTCTCCACCTGCTAAGAGTCAAATATGACATACCTACTCAGAACAAAGTCAGAAGCCAATACATGATAATCAAACACGCCTCTGAATCCCAAATGTGCTATCGGATCAAATATCACATCCATGATGTGACCAAGTGCTGGGTAGCTAAACATTCGACGCAACCTAAAATCTAAAGCAGCTCCACCAGACCCCATATCTCTACATGCAGCAGTCGGTAACCTATACATGAGATGGTCCAAACATGTCGTAGCCCGCACACCAATGCTAATGCTCGACATCAAATGCCTATCCTCCTCCAGAAAGGAACAACTCCCTAAATCTGCCATCTCATCACGTCGTTTCAAAGTTTCCACACAAATGAAGTGTCTCCTATTATCATGAGCTCGATACAAATGCAGATATAGGTCCCTCTTGTACCTCCCTCTAACATCAGACTGAAATACCTTCACATTTCGACCAATACACTTCCTCCATTTGTTACGGGCTTCTAGGACTTCACACCAACGGGACTTGGTTGTAACCCACTAATGCCTAGAGCAATCCCCAACTGCGGAAACTATATACCTATTGCTTCCCAATGATGCTCTCTTGGAAGGCCCCCGAATGAGTGAATGAACACCCCTCAGAAGACCCCCTTGAATGATGGATAGAAGTGTCAAACTCCACCTTGGTCTTATTGCTCATACCAATGGGTTCACAGGACTTCAAACCGCAGGTCAAAGCACTCCTTAACAACCTATACACGGTATTACCAATCAAATAACCCAGCATCAAACAACGCCACAGTCTAGCCGAATCTGATAAAGTCGTCAGCTCCCTATCAATCGCCATGCATCCGAGCAAATAATACAAATTGCTTTTTCTGACGCCCTTCATCACAATCATGGACCCCAATGTGACCTTCAAGCGTGCGTCCACCAAGGTCACCCTATAACCTACTGCCTCCAAAGCTCCAAGTGAAATAATGTTCATCTTCAATTACGGAACGAACCTCACATCATCCAACTCTCGCATCATCCCATCACTCATCCTAATCCGAATAGTACCAATACCACCAATAGAGCATGCATGCCCATTACCCATGAGCACGACATTCTCTCTTTCCAACTTCTGAAAGCTGGAGAACTAATCCCTCATAGGGCAAACGTGGTAGGAAGCACCCGAATCTAACATCCACTCCATAGAGTCGGCATCACAAACTGATGGTAGTGGGATAACGAATAGCCTGAAGAATCCGAATCTGAATTGTTGCTAACAGTCTTGACAACAGTCACCTCTGAATCTTGTACAACTTTTCTCTTATTCTTCTCAACTCGATCTAACTTTGGGCATTCAGCTTTCCAATGTCCATCCTTTTTACAAAAAGCACACTGATTCCTACAAATCCCACGATGTGCACCTCTAAACTGCGACCTCCTGCTTCGGTTTGAACCACGGCCTTGAACTACTAATGCATCTCTCGATGCCTTCTCGAAGGACTCATCAACACTCTTCCTTAACTCATAATTCACCAACGCTAAGGTCACCTCCTTATAGCTAACAGTAGTTTTTCCATTAATCATAGTGAGAACAAAGGTACCATAATCATCCTCGGACAACGAACACAAAAGTAGCAACGCCTTGTCTTCATCTTCAACCATAATATCCATATTGGTCATGTCTGAAAGTAGCTTCGTGAAGTTGTTAACATGCTCCCTGATGGAAACTCCCCTCTTAATCTTGAACTGGTAAAACCTCTTCTTCAAGTGAAGCCGATTCTCAATGCTCTTAGTAAGATACTTTTCATTGAGTGTTTCCCACAGCTTCTTCGTCGACATCTCGTTCATCACAACATAAATAAGATTCGACGTCAAGCATGACCGAATAACCCCACACGCCCTACTATTCATCTTCTTCCAAACCTTTTCTTCCATATCAGTAGGTTTCTATTGCGATTCAAGAGTCTCTTCCAAGTTTTGAGCGTCCAACGCATCCATCACTTGGCATCTCCACAAACGGAAATTGATCTTGCCATCAAACTTTAAAACATCGATCTTCATGTTATTGATGTTCAAACTATGTATCGTCTTCGTAAGAGATGATCCCGATGTGCTTGCTTCACCCATGTTGTCGATCTAACTCTTCAAATAGGAATCCTTTTAGAGAATCTTTCAAACAAGCCTCAAGCCGAACCCGAAGCTCTGATATCAATTGTTGTGCGCGGCGCGGAAGCGGTCGAATCACACAACCCAAACAAGAGAGATCACAACCAAATAAACAAGTACAATCACTAAATAACACAAGAGATTTACGTGGTTCGGCAAGTTACCTACGTCCACGGGGCAAGAAGGGGATGGAGTTTTCACTAATAGAGAAAGAGTACAAACTGAGATTATAAATCACCCGAAGGAACAAACTAATCTCACCAACAAGCTCTTAATCTCTCTAAACAAAACCCTAAACAAATAGCTCAGAAAATACCTCTTTTCTGTGCTCCAAATATCCCCAATTTGCTTCTCCAAATTCTCTCTTCCAATTGTTCCATATATATATAAATCCTAAAATCATAAGCATACTAGGAATTCTAAACCAAAAGCCAAATCAAATTATGAATCCTAATAACCTATTACCAAAATAGATTAGGAATCCTAATAATCTCATGTTACCAAAATAAATTAAGAATCCTAATAACCTCATGTTACCAAAATAGATTAGGAATCCGCTATCCAACAATTTGAATGTTTTTTCTCAAAATAACACAACACGTGACTGAGACGAGATTAGAGGGGTCCCCACTGACACTAGGGTTAGCGCACCACTGTCTTTTCCTAAGAAAAGAAAAAACAGGACATCACAGCTCACCAAATGTTAATAAGCATCGCCTAACAAAATTGCCTAAACATACAACGTACTTACTTTAATGATACTCTCTTAGTTTGGAAACAAAACCAAGTCGATGGTCAAGAAGAATAACGCATTAATAAAGAAGTAAATTAATCTCTCATAAATAAAGTAATGAAACAAATAACATTAATTAATTTGGACGAGCATAAAATCATGAATAACATGAAACGTATGAAGGACAAAACTGCGAGCTACCAAATAAATTAATAAATTCTAGAAATGCGTCCAAATGCAGCCATCTAACTTCGTCTCGGGCAAGCTCATTCAGCACGTAAGCCTACTACGCACACAAGATTTGTTTGCCCAATGATCAACAGATCCTGATCATCAGTAAAGGAAATTTATTTTGTGTTCTCATTTGTATTTTCATTTTATTTTATTTTCAATAAGATGTGCCGCCTTTATCTACTCAAGAATGATTCGACGAATTGAACTGCGCGCTCTTTAGTTTTTAAGGATGTTTCTTATCTAATTCTCAACGAGTTATTTGGACCACGCGATTAATGTAGGCACTTGAATTCTCAGCCATATACTGACAAATTAAACATATATATATTGGGACCATTTATGAAGAGAACACCATTCATTAAACTTTTATTAAAAAATATTTAAGAACGTTACTGTTGAGCTTGATATAAGTGGTCCCTTGCCCATGTGATGCATGTACATCAACAACCTTATCTCTTTATGTTCGTATATTTGGTTGAAGATTCTCAAATGCACATATCAACGTGACTGAACATAGTTTCTCGCAATACCGTCGAAAACTTTGTACGTGGTTTTCTTTCATTATTCTTTTGCTTCTTTTTGGTGGCAGGATATATTCTGTGAGTTTGGTTATCAGAAAACTGATACTGATCAGTGCAAGTTGACATGTGATTATCGACGGTGGAAATTGTCGCTAAGTGAATTTGGATATAACGTGGGTTTAATCTAATTAATGATTGGCACCGAATTCTAGGTCCAAAGTTATCGCTGACATTTGTTACATTCTCTAGTTAATTCCACAAGGTGACTGATGGCTAGCAGAATGAATTGTTAACTTCTTTACACTGCATTAAACTAATTGTGCATGTTTGGCAACATATACTTATTTTTACTTATAAGTAACTTTTTTTACTTACATAAGTTGGCAACATTAAGTTGGGTAGGAATCACCTATGTTACTTATTTGTTAGTTATCAGCGGCCAAAAAATAAGTTAGGGCTTCCCAACTTACTTTGAGTACTTAATTATAAGGAACTTTCCTTATACTAGCCAAAAGATAAAAATACCCTCCTGTTACTTTTACCTAGCCAAACATTTTTTAATTATAAAGCGATTAATATTATTAATTAATTAGTTAATTTATTTGTTATTATTATTATCATTTTATAAATGTAATAATAGTATTATAATAATATATACAATATTATAATAATATATAATATTACTATAAATAAATAATTTTATCATACATTATAATATAATAATGTATAACTGCTTATTATCTCCGTATAAGTTAAGGGGTTTACCAAATGACTTCCTTATTTTCTTACATACTTATAAGAAATTTTATGAATAAGTACTAAGTAACTTATAAGGACTCAAAAAATAAATAGTAGTAAAAAATGCTCTAAGTTTGAATGCTATATTTATACTCTATAGCTTTTATACACATTAGATATGTCTTTTATGGAACAAATTTTAGATTCTTGTACACAATATTGCCTCATTAATGATAGCGTTTATGGAAATTCACTGCAATTAATTCATAATGAACCCTACATGTTTGTGTTCTGTGGTACAAGAATGGTGTGACTCTTATAGTTTAGTCACCACTGTTCTTTTTTCCTCATCCATTTTTAATTATATGATGAGGGTGAAATTTGAATCTAAATCGCTTTGATACAATTTTAAGATTATTGCCACAACGAAGTTAGGACAAACATTAACAATTTTACAAATTTAAGTTCTTGAAGCTACTCCTAAATGTAAAAATATATCGGCTGATCTAACCAACAGTACTGAACTTGATAAAATGAAGTGATTAAATAATTGAGAACTTAAGATTATTCAAGAGCACAATTTAACCTGTGTAATTAGTTCCTGACATGGTTCTGATTCAGCTATGTGATTGTTTATGGAATCAACCAACAATTTTGGGTAGATTTAGCACTTATCTCGTTGTCTCATGTGGTTCTCAGAATCTTTGTAACATTTGGTAGTTAGAATCTTGATGCTTTTAAGTACAACATTTGATTCATGACAACATATTATTGTCTGTCAATGCTGAGAGTTGTTTGAGTATGCACATTATTAATTCTTAATTTGTGCCATCTATGCATGAATGTTTATGTAAGGAGATCTTGATTCTAGGACTTACACTTACAAAGAAACATAGATTCAATTTTCATGAAGCTATTGTTAAAAATACGACATACAGCAAGATGGAATATGCATTTCGTCACAATTAATTGAAATTAATCAAAATTAAAAGAATACTTAAATAATGCTTTCCGATATTTCATAGTCCATCTCCCAAGATTTACCTAAAAAAATCATCTTCCAAGATCTATTTGAAAATTCTAAAGTTTCCTTAATAGAAAAAGCCTCCAACTAAAATCCACCATTCACCGAAGAGGAGCAATAATGTGAAATAGATTCACAATTTTTTATTCCTCTTATGTACTCTATTCTCCTCATAAGGCTACGTATAAACCCAGTATATATAGGATCGATTAGGCTTGCCTTATAGATTTTAATTTCAAACACTTCTCAATTGTTCAAAACTGTGAACGTGGGGGGCCCACTACCCCATCCTTTTCCCCACGCCGCGCCCACGAGTTTGTGGGCACTGTGAACGTGTGTGTGTGGGGGGGGGGGCACGTACTCCTATCCCTCCTTACCACGCCCACGACGAGGACGTCCCTTCCTTGTGTTCGTGAGCCGCCTGCCAAGCCACGATGAGCGTGATTTTCTCAACGAGCGTGAGATTTTTTCTGGAGCCTTTCCCGGTGCTTCCTTGCCTATAAATAGAGAAGGAAGGCAGAGAGGAGATGAGTGGGGGAAAATATTGAGAGGAAGAGTGTATATTTCACTTTGTTGAAATATTTCACTTTCTGTTCTAGTTTCCTTTGAGAAACAAGAATATAGAGGTTGATTTGTGCTTTTGTAAAAATAAAAGCCAAGGCTCTCTCTCAGGTGATATCACTTTCGCGGCGTGATAGCATGACTCTGCGCCCAACAATTGGTATCAGAGCCCTTGATCAGATTGGTGATGGTAGAACTTCCGATTTGAGGTGGTGCTTGGTTATTGTGTGGTAAAATACAAGGCATTTGTTAAAATTCCTAAGAGAAGCAGTTTTATTAATACAAGCAGAAAATAATGTCTACAAGTAAAACAGTTAAAGTTGGAAAGTACAAGATTAAAAAATTCAATGGGAATAATGATTTTTCCTATTGGAGGATGCAGATAAAAAATTCGTTGATTTTGCAAAAATTGCACAAAGCCTTAGCCAGAAAAGAGAAAAAGCACAATGATATGTCTGATGAGGATTGGGAGGAGCTGGAAGCACAGGCTTCAATTATCCTTTGTCTTGAAAGGGATGTAGCTTTCTTGGTGGACATGGAGAAAATAGCTGTGGGCGTGTGGTTAAAGTTAGAGAGCATCTTCATGACGAAGAGTCTAACGAACCGGATCTATTTAAAATCTAAATTGTATACTTACAAGATGGAGGAAGGTTCATTAATCCGGGAATACATCAACAAGTTTGATAGGATCTTATCAGATTTGAAAGATATTGATGTGATAGTGAAAGACGAGGATCAGACACTTCTACTACTTCTATCTGCCGAAGTCTTATGAGAATCTGGTTCAAACATTAATGCTTGTGGGTGATAGTTTATCGATAGATGAGACTAGAATGACGCTTCTAGCGGATGATCTTCAAAAAATTATAACTAGTGATATGGCTACTGGTGGTAACAAAGAACAAGTACATGGGTTTTTTACCAGAGGAAGGGGCAATGAGCGAGGAAAATGTAAGGAAGGAAAGTCTAGATCAAAATTAAGACCTCTTGCGAAAAGATCGTGTTTCAGATACGGTGAGCTAGGGTATTTCAAAGTCAATTGTCCTAACAAGAGAGTAGGTGAGAAAAAGAACAATAACAAGACTGAAAGACGAGAAGGCAAGGAAGAGGCGAGCTACGCTTCAGAGGAAGGGAGCGATAAGAAATGCTATATCGTCACGGGTGGCGAGGATACCTCCGGAAAGTGGATACATGATTCTAGTTGCTCTTACCATATGTGTCCAAATAGGAAGTAGTTTACTACCTACAGGAGTATTGATGGTGGAACCGTATTGATGGGGAATAACCATGCTTGTAAAACGATGGGGCTAAGCGATATCAAGATTAAGATGTATGATGGAGTGGTACGAATCTTAACGGATGTAAGGCACGTTCCCGAATTGCGGAAGAATCTTATCTCAGTTGGTGCTTTGGACTCCGGGGGTTGCAAGATTGTAACAGAGAACGGAGTGAAGAGGGTTGTTCGAGGTTCCTTAACTGTGATGAAGGGTGTTCGTCACGGTAATCTATATACTCTCTCGGGTACGACAGTGATAGGAGATGCAGCGGTTAGAACTGAAGAAAATGGTGGAGACCCATGTGAGCACACACGGTTATGACATAGGCGGCTTCGGCACATGTCAGAGAAGAGTCTAGATCTGCTCTGTAAGGATGGTTTGTTGAAGAATCTGAAAAAGCCTTGCATGGATTTTTACGAGGAGTGTGTGTATGGAAAGGCGCACAAGATCTAGTTTCTGAGGAGCAAGCACAAGAGCAGAGGGATACTAGATTATGTGCACACGGATGTTTTGGGTCCGGCTTCGATAACTTCCAAGGATGGTTCCAGATATTTTGTCTTGTTCATAGATGATTATTCGAGGTATGCTTGGATTTATTTTCTTAAGCATAAGAATGAGGTATTCTAGACATTTAAGAAGTGGAAGGCGATGGTTGATAATATGACAGGAAAGAAATTGAAGTCATTGAGATCTGACAACGGTACAGATTATACAGATGGTGCCTTCAAGGAGTTCTGTGATCTAGAGGGGATTACCAGACACTGGACAGTTAGATCTATACCACAACAAAATAGGATCGCGAAGAGACTGAACCGAACACTACGGGAGAAAGCAGTGAGTATGAGATCATATGCTGGTTTGGGCAAAGAATGGTGGGCTGAGTCGATTGCTACAGCTTGCTATATAGTGAATCGATCTCTACATTCGACAGTGGATGGTGATACACCCTATCGGGTGTGATCAGGGGAGCATGCAGATTACGATAGGCTCCGAATTTTCACGTGTACCACCTACTATCACGTTAATGAGGGAAAGCTTGGTGCGAGGGCTAAGAAGGTAATTTTCTTAGGGTATGCAAAGGGTGTAAAAGGTTATCGCCTTTGGTGTACAAAAGATTTAAAGTTCATGATCAGCAGGGATGCTATCTTTGATGAGAAGTCTATGCGTGATCAGCAGGGATGTTATCTTTGATGAGAAGTCCATAATTGCTAAGGTGCCCAAAGATGGTGGTGTTGAGACTATTGGGACTTCCAAGTCCCAGGTTATTGAGATAAAATCTAAAAACCAACCAGGTTCTAGTCATGTTCAAGTGGAAAGTCAGGTAGATGATGAGCTTGAGCAGGAGGAGGTTCAGCAAGAGAATACACAAGCACTATAATAACAACAGCTCGAGGATAGCTTGGCTTCCACTAGGCCAAGGCGAGCATACAAACAGGTACAGAAGCTTGGGGCTAATTAACCCTTGAAACACTATGGGCAGGTTAATTTGGTTGAGTACACACTCTCGATAGAGGAAGATGAGCCGGTCTCCTTCAAGGAAGCTATTCGGAATAGAGATAACGAGAGTTGGTTGGCTGCGATGGAGGAGGAGATGGAATCTCTTCGGAAAAACCAAACATGGGAGGTGGTCCCATTGCCCGTAGGAAAGAAAGCTATAGGTTGTAAGTGGTTATATAAAAGAAAGGAAGATCCTTCAGAGCTCGGTGGTACAAGGTACAAGGTGAGGTTAGTGGCTAAAGGGTTTGCACAAAGAGAGAGTATGGATTACAATGAGATCTTTTCTCTTATGGTGAAACACACTTCTATTCGGGTGCTATTGAGTATTGTTGCTCATGGTGATCTTGAGCTGGAACAACTCGATGTAAAGACGATCTTCTTACACGGAGACTTGAATGAAGAGATCTGTATGCATCAACCTGAGGGCTATAAGGTTGAGGATAAGGAGCATCATGTATGTCGCTTGAGGAAGTCACTCTATGGACTGAAGCAATCTCCTCGGCAGTGGTACAAGCGATTTGACTCTTTCACACTGAAGCATGGGTTTTCTCGAAGCAATTATGATTGTTGTGTTTACATTCGGAAGCTTCGTGAAAGTGATTATATCCATCTTCTTTTGTATGTGGATGACATGCTTATTGCTTCTAAGAACAGGGTGGAGATAGATAGGTTGAAATCTCAACTTGGTAAAGAGTTCGAGATGAAGGACATGGGTGCTGTAAGGAAAATACTAGGTATGAAGATTAGAATAGAATGAGCGAATCGGCGATTGTTCTTAAGTCAGAAGAGCTATATAGATCGAGTGATCACGAGATTCAAAATGCAAAGTGCTAAGCCGGTGGTGACTCCATTGGCTCCACACTTCAGGCTCTCAGGTAAACAATCTCCCACTACAGCGGAAGATAAGGCACATATGGAGCGTGTTCCTTATGCGAGTGTAGTTGGCAGTTTGATGTACGCCATGGTGTGTACACGCCCAGATATTTCACAGGCGGTTAGTGTGGTCAGCAGGTTCATGGTGAATCCGGGAAAGACGCACTGGGAAGCGGTGAAATGAGTCCTGATGTACTTAAAAGGTATCGCGGATACGGGTTTGTGTTTTGATAGAGATACATGTTAGATCGACGGGTTTGTGGACTCAGATTATGCAAGCGATCTAGATAGACGGCGATCTACTACGGATTATATATTTAGGATACATGGGGCTTCAGTTAGTTGGTGATCGATGTTGCAAGCTACAGTAACACTTTCTACTATAGAGGCCGAGTACATGACCATGACGGAGGAAGTGAAGGAAGCATTATGGCCGTGAGGCTTTCTAGATGATTTGGGGATTGAGCAGGAGAGCGTGAACTTGTGGTGCGACAGTCAAAGTGCGATTCACTTGGCGAAGAATCAAGTTCATGCTCGTACTAAACATATCGACGTCAGATATCATTTTGTGCAGGATGTCATAGAGGAAGGGGATATTTCTCTCATGAAGGTGCATATGAATGAGAATCCCGCGGACATGTTAACCAAGGTGGTCACAGGTAGCAAGTTTAAGCATTGTTTGAACTTGTTTCATATCAGCCCGTGTTGATATGCCCAAGAGGGCATGGCCCTTCGGGGCGATGATGGGTGTGAGGTGGAGACTATGTTGGAGAATAATTACAGAATTACAGTTAGCTTGATCCCGATGGAGGGTACGTAGGTAGCCGCGGTATAGTGGCACAGCCGATGTAGCCTGGTTTAGAGCTCGCGGTGTTCTTCTGATGTTCGTTCATAATTTAAGATTTATCAAATGATGTACAAGGTGGAGAATTGTGAACATGGGGGCTCACCGCCCCATCCTTTTCCCCACGCCACGCCCACGAGTTCGTGGGCGCTATGAACGTAGGGGGGGACCCATGTGCTCCCATCCCTTCTTCCCATGCCCACGACGAGGACATCCCATCCTCGTGTTCATGAGCCGCCTGCCAGCCCACGACGAGCGTGATTTTCTCCGTGAGCGCGTGATTTTTTCTGGAGCCTTGCCCGGTGCTTCCTTGCCTATAAATAGAGAAGGGAGGCAGAGAGGAGATGAGTGGGGAAAAATATTAAGAGGAAGAGTGTATATTTTACTTTGTTGAAATATTTCACTTTCTATTCTAGTTTCCTTTGAGAAACAAGAATATAGAGGTTGACTTGTGCTTTTGTGAAAATGAAAGCTAGGGCTCTCTCTCAGGTGATATCGCTTCCACGGCGTGAGGGCGTGTCTCTGTACCCAACAAAAACCCTTTCCATAGCAATTAAAGATAGAATACTTTTTCCATAATAATTATAGATTGAATACCCTTTTCATAACAATTAAGATCGATAGAATTAGAATTGTGTTGCATGTAAACTTCTACTAATAACATTAGTGAGACTAGTTGGGTCCCATCGAGAACCAACTAATAATTAAATAAATAATTTTAATTTAACAGTCAAATCTTTATCCAACTAACTATTCACAAAAGCTCTTTCATAATATGAGATTAATTATTTATAAATAATATCTTATATTCAGTCTCCTCCAGTATCATTTATTTTAGGCAATCTTTTGAGCAGAACAATTCACTTATTTGCTCATGCCTAAACAGTTCTCATGAACATAAATAAAAATTATTTTAAAACATTAAAATATTTTATTTTTATAAGAATATAAAATTTGTCAAATATTTTCTAAAACCACCCCCAGCGAGAATTTTATAGCTTTATGGGAATGCATCATAAGTTAACTCATCATAATAAGCATACTGGATCCTATCTAAATATCCATCATTTTCCTAAATAAAATTTAGTAACCGAACGTTTCGGGTTGTGTAGCGTTTACTAAACAAGCATAACCATCATATAAAAATATACTAAATTATCAAATCAAAAATAATAATATCATTAAATCAAAGCGACCATGTAACAATTTGAATTTTCCATCTCCTAGGTGACTTGTCCTAGAGAATTTAAATACGATCTAGTGTTACACACATCACAATGTGTGCTTATGACATAAACCTGGGGAATCACCATTCCCGGTGGTTGAGACCCACCACTACATCTTACATGTCGGTGTTGTGCATAATAATTTGCTATAACTAAGTTATTATTTACTAGTTATAGGTTAAGCACAAATTTAAAATATCTCTAAATTAGATCACATCTCCAAAAGTAAATGACCATCATGGCGCATAATCTAACAAAATAAATTCTAATAATACTATAACAATTATAAAAATGATACCCAAATTATACGTGCAACAAAGAAATCTTTATTAATATTCAAGAATATTACATAAAATATATTGGATGTTCAAGAGCATATTATTACTATTCTAGTAGCTATATGTGGCATGAGTATAGATGTAGTGTGTTGCAGTTCAGAAAAATTAGATGTTGAATGACTCCCACAAATATAAAAACCGAAAAAGAAAAATCCTAAGTGTGTGCATTATGTTAGATTTGGACAAATTTTCAAAACCAACCTTTTTTTGTTTTTATTTGCAAAAACGGACCCCTTTTGAAAATAATTATAAAAACCGACATGTTTTCAGCCCAGCGCTGAAAACAGGTCGGTTTTTGTAAAGAGTTCTCTGAAACATCACGGGAGTTCAACTCCCGTGAAGTTTAATTTCTGCTTAAAACTCCACGGAAGTTGAACTCCCGTGGAGTTACAGTCCAACATATCCAGAGAATCAATCTCTGGGAATTTGGGACTGCAACTTCACGGGAGTTCAACTCCCGTGAAGTTGCAGGCCACATTTCCCAGAGATCGAGTCTCTGGGAATATTTGACTGCAACTCCACGGGAGTTGAACTCCCGTGGAGTTTGGTACCCCCTATATAACCGCGCGTGACCTACCCGACCCCAGCCCACAAACCCTAATATTTCACCTTCGTTCCCAATCGCCGCCTTCCCAGTGCCGTCGCCACCCCAGCCTCTGACCGCCGCCGCCCCAGCCTCCGACCCCCGCCGGTGCCCCAGCTTCCGACCGTCGCCGGCGCCCCAGCCTCCGACCGTCGCCTCCCTTCAGATCTCAGTCAAACATTCCAAAAAAAACAGGTAAATTCTTCCTAAAAAAGCTATACTCTCTAATTTTTGTATACTCTCACTATTTGATTGTGATTACATGTAAAAATCTAGATTTTAGAATTTAATTGTGAATTGTTTACGAATTTTGTGAAGAAATGTGAAAATTAGAGGGGAAATTATCAATAAATGTGAAAATTAGAGGGAAATTATCAATGGGGAAATTATCAATAATTTTGTGAAATTTGTGAAGAATTAGTGTGTAAATTATCAATAATTTTGTGAAATTAGAGGGGAAATTATCAATAATTTTGAAAATTATTGTATTTAGAGTTTAGAATTTAATTATGAATTATTTAGATTTTGTGAAGAAAAATTAGATTTTACATATGTATGATATAAATTAGATTTTAGAATTTAATTGTGAATTATTTACGAATTTTGTGAAGATGTATTAAATAATTTTGTGTATTTAGAGGTGAAATTATCAATTAATGTGGAAATTAGAGTTACTACCTAAATGTAAAAATTAGTAACAATTAATATTTATTTGGCTTTTCGTGTAATATTGATATTGAGTTTTTCACTATTCAGAGGTAACGATGAACGATCGAATCGTAATTCTCTGTTCTTATGATGGGAAGATTAATTACCTCGAAAATAATATGCCCGTTTATGAAGGAGGCACGATGAGACCGTTGTTCATAACAAAATTGTGTACTTTCATTGAGTTGGTTAATGAATTACACAAACTTACATTAACTAACTCACGTGAGTATCACCTCAGTGTGGTTTGCAATCATCCTGTTGTGGGGGAACAGAACAAGTGGTATTCAAATATCAAGTGACTACGATATGGGTCTCATTCATGTCTTACACGACGAGAAGCGTTCGGTCGAATTGTTCATTGAAAAACATCAGAGAGATTTGGGCAAATCGTTGAACTACAAAGGAATGTATTCCCGCATGTTGGAGGATCCTGAAGTTAATTCTGTAGGCTTTTTATCTCCTCAAGAAGATGAATGTTGGACACAATCACAATACATGAGCGGTCCTTCGTTCGTGGGCACTTCGCATGCTTTCGATACTAACACGGGAATTCAAGAAGATAATGCAAGTGTTGAATCCGAGAATGATGATGAAGAGGAGGGATTACAAATTAATAGCATGACCTTGATAGATCGTGATGGCGGGGAAAACCATCACATCAACGGGGCTTATGTTAATAATGAGTATGTCGGTTTAGAGGATCCGCCGCCCGATGAACTTCAAGGAGATGAATGGATTGATAACTCCGCGATGGAAAGTGTTCCTATTGGCACTAATAGCGGTGTTGATACACAGGCCGAACTACATGAAAAAAGATGGAGTAGTTAGCATTGGTACTAATTTTAATTTTTCGCATTATACTTAATTAATTCTTTTTGACGTGCAGCCCGTACCTGATATCACCATGATCGAGCATTCCCAGAGCCATTCAGCTTGGGTCATTGAGGATGAGAGAGTTTTAGCGCTGATCTCTCAGGCTGGTTTTCGGGAGTGTTCGACGGTTCGATATATCAGGCTTGATTAGCCACTCATCACTGCTTTGATTGAGAGGTGGAGGCCAGAGACCAACACCTTTCACATGCATATAGGGGAGTGTATCATCACTTTACAGGACGTGGCTGTCATACTTGGGCTTCGGATCGATGAGCCGGCAGTTACGGGCACCGATGATCATAATTGGCCGGAGGTATGTGCTCGGCTTCTTGGACAGGTTCCGGACTTGAGGAGTGGTGCGATGAAGCTATCGTGGCTTCGTCAGACATTTCAGGGCGACATACCAGAGGATGCCAGTATGGAGACGCTCTAGTTCCATGCTCGGGCTTACATATTGCACATGATAGGGTGCGTGCTTTTTCCTGATGCGAGCAAGACTCTTGTACATGCACGATGGCTGCCGTTGCTAGAGGATTTTGGAGTATGCGGTGCACTGTCGTGGGGCAGTGCGGTGTTAGCATACTTGTATCGAGAACTGAGTAGAGTATCCCTGATGCAGAGTAAAGAATTCAAGGGATGCTGCACATTGATACAGATTTGGTCATGGGAGCGCATTCATATTGGACGCCCTACTTTACTTGTGCACCGTGACCTACAGGGGCAGTTTCCTTTGGCGTACAGGTATAATTGTACACACAAATTTTATTCGCACTGAATTTGTACTTATATATTCTCTATTCTGCATATAGGTATAATGTGCGGTACGCTAAGTACCGATCAGTGACGCGCCATCGTGAGTTTTACCGCAATGAGCTTGATGGCCTCTAACACGAACATGTAAATATAAATCTCAAGTCGTTATGAATATTATAGTTTTGTTGTTGATACTGATAAATTTTTTATTTTATTTCAGTTCAAGTGGAGACCCTATACACCGCCGGAGCTGGATATGCATTCTCTTGCACCCATCTGCCGAGATAGTCCCGACTTGTGGAGAGCGAGAGTTCCATTGATTTGTTGGGAGATCGTGGAGATGCATGTTCCTGACCGTGTGCTACGACAGTTTACGCTCTCTCAACATGTGCCAGAGCCTGTCGAGCAGATCTCTCGTCGGCGGCGACCTACTTCGCACCATACCGACTAGGCCGTAGTCCGTGCGGCCTACATAGACAGGTGGGCTCACAGGTGGGATTTCATCCAGGATACGAGGCCCGCAGCTGTTGACTATACCGCGTATATGGGTTGGTGTTGGGATATCACACGTAGATGGATCACACGTGACCCACAGCCCTTAGCTGGACACATGCCACGGCCACCAATAGACAGTTACACCCCTAGTGGGATGAACGAGAGAGATTACGTAAGTTTCTAATCTAAATTATAATATTTTTTTCTTGAGTTGGTACTTAATAAATTATTTACCTCACAGGTCCGTGCTTTTGATAGCATTGAGGCCGATATTGATGCGACCGTGCCTGAGATTCAAGATCAGGTGGCGTTAGGGCTCCTCGGCAGGATCAAGAAGACCATAGCACAGGTGTTTCATAAGACTCACGTCGACGAGTTCGCAGGCCGTGAGGACATGTCTCGATCATTTGGGCAAGCGTACACTCGGCGTCGACGGCCACGTGACAATGATGGCGGCACTTCGCATGCTGATGGAGCCGGCACTTCGCATGCTGATGGAGCCGGCACTTCACATGCTGATGGAGCCGGCACTTCGCAGCCTCATACACAGCTGGATACTCAGAAGTCGAGGCTCATCAGCGTGGGGGGCGGGGAAGAGCGAGGGGGAGGGGGAAGAGAGGGAGAGGAAGGAGAGGAGCTATATTGGGTTGTATTTGAACTTATTTTGTTAAAATTTATAAATTGTATGAATTTTTAAATACTATACTTTTATGGATCAATTATAGCTCGATATGTGATCTTCTTGCGTATTGTTTGATTTGTGCGTGTTTAAATAATATATATATTGCAGTAATTATTGTCAACAGGTAAATATTTGTATATATGAGTTAAATAGGTCGACGTATGCATGTCGTGCATGAAATGGAAAACCTGCAACTTCACGGGAGTTCAACTCCCGTGATGTTGCAGTCCAAAATTCCCAGAGATCGACTCTCTGGGAATGTTGGACTGTAACTCCATGGGAGTTGAACTCCCGTGGAGTTTTAAGCAGAAATTAAACTTCACGGGAGTTCAACACCCGTGTAGTTTAATTTCTCGATAAACTTCACGGGAGTTGAACTCCCGTGATGTTTCGGAAATTTTTTTACAAAAACGACCTGTTTTCAGCGCTGGGCTGAAAACAGGTCGGTTTTTGTAATTATTTTCAAAAGGGGTCGTTTTTTGCAAATAAAATCCAAAAAGGGGTGGTTTTGAAAATTTGTCCTGTTAGATTTTATTACTGATTTTCGCCTGCTTTAGTGTTGGGTTAACTGCAAATACACTCTTGTATTATGAGAGTGGAGATACTCATGCCCTTAAACCGGCCCCCTCGACGTCAGATTAGCGTTACAATTACTTTATTGTCCTCAATTTGAAGGGTAATTTACAATTTAGCCTTTTTCTCATTAAACTGGCGATAAAAGTTAATTTATGATTGCATAATTTTCACATGACCATCTAAATCAACAAGATAATAATGTTGTCCGGAGTTCAGAAGGTAATAACAATATAACATGAAAACTATATCTCAAAAAAAAAAAAAAAAAAAAAAAAACATGAAAAACAAGGAGAAGAAATGGTTATCTTGTAAGTGACTAGAAGTGTGAAAGCTACTTATGCTCCCCACCCAAAACAGCAGAACAAAAGTTTAATGAAACTTTTCTTCTGAATACATCCATTTCAGTCTAATTCAGTGATAAGGACAGACAAGGACCAACAGTACATAGTGCTATGTAAGCATATGCATGATTCATTCAGCCTCAAATTATGTGGCTGAAGCATATTAAAATCTGCAAAGATTATATGTACATGCTCTAGCCAACAGAATTGGGAGAAACCACCTCAAATGTTAATCAGTAGCTTCATGCTCACTGATTGTTATCTTGAATCTATTTGACTTTTGATGTTACTGCTTTCTTATGTTTATTCATTATTCACTCAATTTAACGAGAAAAAACGAGAACACAAATAATATCTGGATTGTCGGAGATCTTGTGAGTTGAGAGATTGTTACATATATGTACCTACTATTAAGTACTGCAATCAGTACATACGAACCCTGAGCATGAGCGCAATCTCATCAAATTTTACACTTCAAACATCAGCATATCATCTTTCTTGGGAAACATATTATTTACAGAGGAACGTAACCGTTCAAGGGTAGGCAACTAGAACAAGCTCCACAATATTTGCCACGCCAGATTTGACAATTTTGAGGGCCACAGCACAGAACAAATTATAGTTACAAAATAGAGATTTAATTCTTACAAATTTTGTACAACAGTTTCTTTCAAGTTTCTGTAAGCTTGTATAGATTTAAGCATAAGAAAGGAGCAGTTCACCAAGAGAAGCAGACTTTCCGTTAGCTTTGCATACATGAATAGCAGCACAGATATCTGTAGTCTCGAAAAACTTCTCCGCATTGGCTAGAACTATTGGGCCGTACTCGAAGACCAACTGTTTGCACTGTGTGAATTTCAAACAAAGATAGCGGAAGAGGAAATGAATCAAATTAGTTCGTGCAAAATGAAGCAAGAGTGCTCATGCCTCCAAAAATATGCAACTGTCAATGATCAGATGATTAAAAAGGTTATAACAATAGAGTAGAATTTGAAAAACAATCGTAAATATACTAAAACCTCGCCATGCCAACTTGTCATTGTGTAAAGAAGATCGGTAGCTTGAAAGTATATGAAGGGACTTCCACGTTAAAAATATCAACAAGTTTGAATGCATTTACAAGCGCTAGTACCAGTTAGGCTTCCCCTGTCTTGGGCATATATGCAAGATCCTATCATTTACATGGATGGATACATAAAAGCTCACCTCCCGCGCAAAGTTTTCCAACTTGTTGCATCCCTTCAGAAGTGTCTCAATTATCTCAAGCTGAGAAATTTCCATAAATAAAGGTGTCAGCAATACCAAGCTGTATATTCTAGAGAAGAAAATTTATACCGTAAATAAGCAGCTGAAATGATTAAGATTAAATTTACACTTGTTATGGGACGTGAGATGTAATTAAACATAATAGCACAAACCCCCCAAAAAGTAATGTATATGTCAAGTGGTCTTCAAAAATGAAAAAGAACAATTATCATCACTAAGCCTTGAGAAAAAGTTGATTTACAAGCCTAAAAGAATGGAATTTGTTGCGATCAGGAGTCAAAGAATAACACCTCATAACAAAATTAAAAGCGGAAGCGCATATAATTGTATTTTTCTTTTTTTCCAGAGCAGAGGTGCATAAAGGAGACAACATTGTTCAAAAATATTGAACTGTCTTGAACTTGGATCTCTATGTATGCACTATTGTACACATGCTCCAAATTGCTTTCATGAAAAAAAAAACATGTTTGTGCCGCAAACTTTCATCAGCTCCATTTGCTTTCCTCTTATAACTTCTTGCTAATAAATACTGGTAATCTAGTAAATGATAGCTGAAGAAAAGAACCAATGGAGGTGCAAGAGGCACCATCTTGGTTTTATGAATGTCAAGGTGAGTGATTCATACCCTCTTCCCCTAATAGAGAAGAAATCCTCTTTGCATGTTGGCTCATTGTCTTGAAACCATAACATCATGAGACATCTGATCTAACAACTGTCCGAATTCCTATCTGTGTGTGTATTTGTAGAGGACAGGAGAAAGAGCCGAAGATGCAAGGAAATCAATTGTTGGAGAAAATACAACCAAGAAAGAGGGTATAACACAGAAGATAATTATACAATTTAACTAGACTTTTCTAGACTTTGTTAAGGTTATTTCTGTCAGGATTTGAAGATTACATGTAGGAAGCAGTTTTTTATCTTGGCTTGGTATCTTCATTAAGATACTTAAACGAAGACTCACGTTCGTGCAATTTGCATATTTGTCATCTGTGGGTTCACCGCTAAATGACTAGTCAATTTGTTTCACCTGTCTTTTCTCATGTCTCTTGCAGCCCCTTTACCAATGTCCTTTAGAGAAAGTCCATGGGTTCTCAAGGGTGGTCAAGCCCAAGTGCAGTTTGAAGAGAATGTAAACAAGCTATTTATGAGGATTTTACACCCTATCATGTTCCCTCTGCCATCTATCTGAGAAAAG
Organism: Asparagus kiusianus; assembly: GCA_022839385.1. Classification (NCBI taxonomy): domain Eukaryota; kingdom Viridiplantae; phylum Streptophyta; class Magnoliopsida; order Asparagales; family Asparagaceae; genus Asparagus; species Asparagus kiusianus. The sequence continues at coordinate 418,909 of BQKN01001048.1, forward strand.
GCTCCTCATTAGCTTTGTAAACATGGTAAGGAGTTAGACCTACTTTGACTTTCATTGAGTTCCCTTGAACTTCAGAGTTTCCAAGTAGTTACGATTGGACGACGGAAAGTACCATGTCATGTAGAGACATAATTGTGAGTCAAGAATTATCGATCCATGATTTGCTCATGAATAGACAGTGAAAAGGAACTTCTGCTGCCATAGATTATCCTATGAGTCTTAGTTTCCAGGATTGAGTTTCCCACTATAACTTCAAATAAAATTTTGTCTGGTTTGTGATTTCCAATGCAAGATAGAGATCCTAATTATAAAATTGCAACGACATTGAAAAAACAATGATATCCACCTGTGTATCTGGATCCTGCAGTTTGGTAAGAACTTCTGTAACAGCATGATGGCAGACATTGCAGACATCATCATTCTTCTGCAAGTGAAGTGATGCCATCTCCTTACATAGATTCAGCTTTTTACAGAACAGCTCAGGTTGTATTGTAGCAATCTCCGAGAAGAACATAGGTGCATAATGATCTGCCAATGAAACACACTGCATAGATAATGAGATCAAGTGTTTCACTAAAATTCCAATAAAGTAGTTAATCTATGCACAACATAAAAGGTGTACCCGATGTTTGAAAACATGGAGGAGGGAGCATGCTTGATGTAGTGTGCTAATGATCTCATATTGTGTCTCGTTTTTGCTAAAATATTCAACAACCTGGGTCGTATAATCTTGGCATAGTGTGCACAATTGTCCATTTCTTTCAACCGCTTCAGAATTTTCATTTTCATTTGGTACCTGGTCATCCACTGATGTAGCTGGAAATATGAAATGTGGCCGTTAGGATTGCGGCTACTACGGCTACCACCACTACTTGGGAAATTTTCAGAGCTGAATTGTATGTTTGTATAAGTAAAACGCTAATAGAAACACAAAAGAGAAGACTCTTTGTTATAGGAACAATGGGCTTATACGAAATGGTGTTTCGAAATTTAACAAAAAGAGGTACGAGGTTGTTGCAGAATACAATTACGTACACAATTCACAAAGACTAGAGCCTATGTGTTATGTGTCAATTTGATATTCAACTAAAATTCTGTGCAACTTCCATCACCTTTGGGCTCTCTATTACTTCTAGATAAACATATGCACATCAAGCCGTTTACATTCTACATAGCTGAACACATGTCACTATATAAGTTCCTTTGATGAACTCTTTTAACTCTCTAAATTGTTATGTCACAGCTTTTAGTTTATTTATCTCTTGTAAAATCACCAAAGCACATCTTTCAAACTACACCATGGTGGTCGAAAACATCCACCTAAAATGTCATGCCATGATATCATTTTTATAAGCTCTGAAAGATTCAAAGATCAAATAGCAGATATTTCTGTCTGACTGACAACAATCAGGCCTCCATAAGTTGCACCTCAGATTTATTAACTTGATTGCACTCCAAATTTTATTGAAGCGCCTCCGCATATCTCCCTTTTAAAATCTTAATACTTTGTTGCATCTTTCGCAATCATGCGAATTCACTTGCACTTGATTCATAATAAAGAAACTAAAACGAGCCAAACTTTAATGTAAGATGGATGCCATTTGTTCCACTAAAACAAATGTGACGCCATTTTACTTCGCATCTGCTATCAAGGGTAAAAACAGTATTGTAAGACAGATAAGACGCGGCTCACATATACCTGCTCATAGTGAGTAAAGATGGTAGTAAGTTATAACTTCTAATTGGAGAACAGAATCAGTTTATAAAATTGTGTGCATTAAAAAAAAATGGCGGGGAAGATGCTACACATATCCTTCTTCGTTGTGACTTCGTAAGAGCAATATGGAACAATATTTTGGGCTAATGTGGGCAAGCTCTTGTACTTGCCCATTCTGTAATAGAAACAATGTGTGTAAGGGAGGTTTGTGTGCTTAACGGCAAATTAAGAAAGGTTTGGCGGGCTTTATTAATTTGTCGCTGTTATCTGGTTCATACAGCTTGAACAAAATGATGGAAATTTCAATGAGAAGGCATCCAGACCACGGAACATCATCAGCAAGGTTTAGGGAAACCCGCATGCATAGTCCACATGGCGCGGGGGCTGGGTGATCGACGACGTCCATATGGTTATTGAAATATTACATAAGACATAGTGATGCACACCTATCGTATCACGTATCGATGTACTCTAATATGTTTATGATCTGTATTGTTATATTGTATCCTTCTACCAGTGAAAAAATGTAACAAAGAAGTAATTCAGAGCAAGTTAATTAAAAAAAAAAAAAGGGTTACCAATTATATCCAAGGTGGCCGGATTTCTTGCATTAGCTCGTACGCAGATGACTACCATTACGAAGAGAAAAAGACACCCTCTCCTTCGACTCATATTGCACCTGTTGAAAACAACAAAACCCATGAACATCTTAATCGTATTGGGTTAAATATCATTATAGTACGATACACTACGTAAGCAGAAGATCTTGATATATCTGATTCCTCCCCGTTTGGTTGCAGGATACTCAACCAACGAAGGGAGCTATTATGATTTCGGTACTCCAATTACAAAATTGATGTGGAAGAGCAGGAAAAATCTTTATAATCGTGAAGAAAATTGAGAGGGAAAAAAGATTTAATTACCTTCGGATGAGGATTTGGCGGAGGAAACTTGGGAGACAAAGGGGGAGGTCTTGATCAGATTTGCAAAGTCGTCGGTGTACCTAAAGTCATCCCTGCTTCTTCTTCTTCTTTTTTTGGCTCTTATAATATATGTGTGTGTATATCTTTTTTTTGGACAAATTATTGAAAAGACGGGCGGCGACTAATTTATTTTCACTCTCTCTTACGTGATACCTAACAGATTTTTGTTCTTTGCCTTGCAAGGGAGATATTCTCGGTCTACTGTCACGCTGGATCATGTTAAGACTTTAATATTTCTTTCATGAAAAAGGGTAAAAGTAAAGAGGGAAAAAGAAGTATAACGTCGACAGCAGGGTTCGAACCTGCGCGGGCGAAGCCCAACAGATTTCAAGTCTGTCTCCTTAACCACTCGGACATATCGACCGTTTCTTCTGCAGCTTCACATAATATATATAACGTAAATAAATGGTTTCTTGCACAACATTCTTTCAATGGAAAATTGTGCCAAAGGCCCAAAAGTAAAACATTCATGTGTTACAGCCCCTCCATTTTTTTCCATGTGAATCAGCCCTAAGAAATGTCACATCATGTGCTGCAACTATTTTTCATATAATTATCATGCCAACTAAGCACAAAGAATGAGAAACAAACATAAAAGCCCAAAATACACTCATTTCCTCCTCCATTTTCATTCTCTCCAGATCTATCATGTTAAGTTCAGTTTGGTTTATATTAAGTCTAATTTAATTTTTTTTAAATCTAATTTAAATCATGTTAAGTCTAATTTAACTTGTTTTAGGTCTAAAAATAAGTTGAATTAGAGTTAACATGAATCATGTTAAGTCTAATTTAACATGTTTTAAGTCTAATTTTATATTACGTCTAATTTGATTCATATTAAGTCCAGTTTGATTCATGTTAAGTCTAATTAAAATAATGTTATGTCTAATTCAACTTATTTTAATTCAACTTATTTTAAGTCGAAAAATAAGTTCAATTAGACTTAACATGAATTATGTTAAGTCTATTTCAACTTATTTTAAGTCTAATTTCATATTAAGTCCAATTTAAATCATGTTACTCAACCTGCTTTAAGTCTAATTTCATGTTAAATCCAATATAGTTCATGTTAAGTCTAATTTAATTTCTTTTAAGTCTAATTTAAATCATGTTATGTCCAATTTAACTTGTTTCAAGTCTAAAAACAAGTTGAATTAGACTTAACGATTAGACTTAACATGAATCACGTTAAGTCTAATTCAACTTGTTTTAAGTTTAATTTCATATTAAGTCCAATTTGATTTATGTTAAGTCCAATTTGGTTCATGTTAAGTCTAATTTTGTTCATGCCAAGTTTAATTTAATTTTTTTATGTCTAATTTATATCATGTTATGACTAATTCAACTTATTTTAAGTCTAAAAACAAGTTGAATTAGACTTAACATGCTTAACATGAATCATGTTGAGTCTATGTCAACTTATTTTCAGTCTAATTGCATGTTAAGTCTAATTTGATTCATGTTAAGTGTAATTTAAACCATGTTAAGTCTGATTCAACTTTTTTAAGTATAATTTCATGTTAAGTCCAATTAAATTAGACTTAAAAAAAGTTGAATTAGACATAACATAATTTAAATTAGACTTAACAGGAATTAAATTAGACTAAAAAGAAATTAAATTAGACTTAACATGAATTAAGTTGGACTTAACATGAAATTAGACTTAAAACAAGTTGAATTAGACTAAACATGAATTAAATTAGACTTAAAACTAGTTGAATTGAACATAACATGATTTAAATTAGACTTAAAAGAATTAAATTAGACTTAAAATAAGTTGAATTAGACTTAACATAAATTAAATTATACTTGAAACAAGTTGAATTAGACATAGCATGATTTAAATTAGACTTAAAAGGAATTAAATGAGACTTAAATGAATTCAATTGGACCTAATATAAAATTAGACTTAAAACAAGTTGAATTAGACATAGCATGAATTAAATTAGACATAAAATGATTTAAATTAGACTTGAAAGGAATTAAATTAGACTTAAAATGAATTAAATTAGACTTAACATGAATTAAATTGAACTTGATATGAAATTAGTCTTTCATGTTAAGTCTAATTCAACTTGTTTTTAGACTTAACATGAAAGAATAGAGGAGATAAGAGCATTTGAGGTGTTTTATTTTTTTATTATCTTTCTATGCTTAGTTGGCATGTAATAATTGCTAAAGAAGGGCTGCAGAACATAGATCTCCAGTTTAATGGCTAAAACACATGGGAAAAAGTCAAATAAGCTGCAGCACATGAAGTTTTTACTTTTGGGCCTTGATACAAATTTCTCTTCTTTCAATGGCTAAATCACTAATTTTGTATTTTTTATAACATCTCTTTACCGATTTGGTATTTATGTTGCTCAGACAACTTTTTAGTATTAAAAGCCTACCAAATATACAAATAGATATTTTTTTGTTGCTGCCGGTGAAAATTTGTTGAAAGGCATGTGACCTCATGTGATTAAATTTGGGGATATTAGAATGCCAATGTGGATGTATTTAAATGACGTGGCAGTCTTTATACATCATACACATGTTTTTTTTTCGCGGTGGAAAGTGTTGTGGTGGTGGTTAGCTATTTGTATATTTGGTAGGCTTTTAA
>BQKN01001048.1:424613-459257 GCA_022839385.1 Asparagus kiusianus
GGGGGGAGGATGGGGATTGGTTAATAGCAAATTTCCCAATTTTTTGTGCGAGATGATGGCAGTGAAAATTAAGACCTAATTGCACATATTTTGTGGACTTTTGGTACTAAAAATGTCGCCAAAATATCAAACTGGTAAAGGGAAGTTGTAAAAAATACCAATTTGATAATTTAGCCTTCTTTCATAAGATCATAAATAACGATGATGAGCATTCAGCTCTAGCAGATCAAATCACAGCTTGAACTATTTTGCTAGAAGTTACTGTCATGCCAGTATTTTTCAATCTCAAAGGTAGAGTAACCTTCTCCAAGATAACCTATAAAAGATGATCAGCATTCATCTCTACCAGATCAAAACCCAACTTGATCTATTTTTCACACGGCATTATCTTCATTCAGATTCATATCCAGAAATTTCTGTCATGATGGTGTTTTTCAAGTTCAAAGATTGAATGCTTCCCCAAGATAACAAATGCTAGCAAGTAGCAACTGATGAATTTCTGCACTCTCTCTCAATCATTCAACAATATGGTCATATGATGTTCCAAAACTCGGCAGCTTAAACTAATATCAGAAATATTTACACAGTCATCAAACTCAGATCCAAACTCAGATCCAAGTTACTCTACACACTGACTGAACCTACACCATCAACCCCACCTTGAAAATCAAAGAAAAGATACAATCAAGTTAATTTCACACTATCTATGGCATGATATATAACACCTCATGCCAAATTAGGATCATGCACTACTTATAAACTTAGAATTACCTAGACCTCAGGCTTCCCGTGTCCTCCTATTCTTTCTCGCCTTCTTGCTTTGCTTCGCTTTCAGAAGAGAGAGACCCACAAGCCCAAACTTCTTCCTCTTCACAGAAAACTGCTTTCGACCAGATCCATCATCAACAACCCTCAGAGGAGACAAAGCCCCATGTTTCTTGCTCAACATTTGACCCAAGGAAACCTCAGTCTTCACATGAATCTTCTTACTTATTCCCACATCATACTCATCAGGAGTCATCAATTTCCTGCTAAGTATCTGCCCAATCGACAATGTGGGCCTCATCCCAATACTCGGCACATCAGTAACCAGGTTCAATCCATTAAGATCAAGCATTCGAGAGTCTCGTCTATGATGAGTTTGGTTAGAGTTCTTGAACTTAGGAGAGGTGTGAACAAATCGCCTCCTTTGACCCTGTTCAGATCTCCATTTTCTCAGAGCTTCTTCAACTGCAAGCTTTCCTCTATTTGCAACCTCTGCTCTTAACAATGCCTCTTCCAGTGCTTTCTTGCTTGTTTTAACTTGAGCAGTGGCCTTTTCTACCTCTGTTAACAACTTCAGTTTACATTGGTTTGCTTCTTCTACATCATTCATAGCAGCTTCAATTTTCTTTCTTGAGATTTCATCAGCTTCTCGAGCTTTACGGGTCAACTCAGTGTATTCAGCAAAGGATAGCGTTACTAAAGAGAGGGGTTCGAGCTCTTCAGCTGAGCTATTATTATTATTATTCTTCATCAAGGCTTTGATTTCTGCAATGGCAACAGCTTCTGCTGCTTTGGCTGCATCTTCCATCTTTTTTGCTGCAAACCATCGGATTTCAGCTGTCTTTATACTGGCATTTGATTGCTCAATCTCTGCTGTTAACTTCAAAACCTCGGAGTTTGAGATTTCTTTCATTTGTCTCAACTGCTCTATTTCAGAAGTTAGCTTTCCTATTTCCGCTGAGATATCTGACAGGTTTCTTTCTTCTCTGGTTTCTTGCAGCTTGAGAGTGGTCTGATTCAATTGTTCCTCTAAAGATGAAACCAGAGCAGTATTTGAGCTAAGCTTCTCACTTGTTTTACTAATCAAAGCCTTCTCTTTCTCAATTTTACTAGTGAGTAATTCTACAGAAGCTCTAATGCCAGCCAGATCACTTGTCGTCCTGTTGAGATTTAACTTTGCTCGCTTCAATTCCAACAAAATTAAACCCGGAGATTGCTTTGCACCAATACTTTGACAGTCTTCAGCTTCTGGGATTGGATGTACCTTCATACTATCTGAGTTCTTCTCGGAGATGTTAGGGACTTCAGATGCTTCCTTCTGCAGCTTTAGTTTCAAGTCATCTACAATTTTTTTAGTCACTTCAAGTTCTTTGAGAACATCAAGTGTCTCCTTTTCTTTCAGAATGAGGTCTTTCTCTAGTTGTGCAGTCTGTTCCTCCACTAGCATCACATCAAGCTCCACTGGACCATGATGTTTCTGAGACCCAAAAACACCCATCATTCAACTACCAGAAAGGCATGCACAAAGAGATTTATGATTCTCACACTAACAAATTTAATTGACTGATCGAAAAAAATTCATATAATATATTGATCATATGGTTGTTGATTTCTCTTAATATCAAGAAATACAAGAGAGAAAAGGGGAACCACCCCCCCCCCCCCGGGGGGGGGGGGGGGGGGTTAAGAAGACCAGCAAGTAATCTTATCATGAACGGATCATGCAGACCAAAAAGTCATGAGGAAAGCCATCTCTTTCATCGAAAAACTTATAAGAAAAACATCAATAAATGATAATCAATAGTAATGCTAACTATACTACAAGTTATATACTACTCTTGTATAACATACTACAAATGATAATCAATAGTAATGCTAACCCATCATTCAATTACCAGAAAGGCATGCACAAAATGACAGTATCAGAACACAAGCCACAAAGAACGAAATTAATTGACTGATTGGAAAAAAAATTCATATCATATATTAGTCATACGGATGTAAGAGAGAAAAGAAAAAAAATTTGGGTTAAGACACCCAGCAAGTACCCTCGTCACAAATGGATCATGCAGACAAAAAAAGTCATGAGGAAAACCATCTCCTTATTGAAAAGCTTATAAGAAAAACATCAATAAATGATAATCAATAGTAATGCTAACTATACTGCAAATTATATACTACTCCTGTACTACAAGATATATCACAATGTGGGATACTTCCTCATGAATCGTTGTAAAAAATTATGAATCTCCAAGAATCCCAAAATTTTGTTCCTTGCAAATTGCAATATAATTGCAGTGTAGAGTTTGTAATATAGTTAGCATCGCCTTTTTTCAAATTAATGTAAATATAAATTCTCTAAGATCTCAACTATTTGTCATCTATGATATCAGCTTGAATATGACAAATAGTAAGGTGCATCCGTGCATGATGAGGCATGGTTAGAATATTAAGACCATAAATACACTAAAATGTGAACATATATGATGAGACTGGCCATGCAAAAATGGTGTATAGATAAGTGTACTCCTGGCTGTAGAAATTAACGCGATCTTTCAAATTAGCAATCTGCAATGCTGCACGTACTTATTGTGATCTATAAATATAAATGATTTCGAAAGAACTTATAAATCAAGTTGACCGAGATGACATTCTCCCAAGAAATAACTCACATGGAGACCAAGCAATTACAATTCCAAAGATATAGTTCCATCAAGAAGCTTGGCTTTGAGACATATCTTCCAAAGAGTCTCTCTAAGTTAACCACCATAAACCATATTGTGAACTAAACCCAGACATATGTAGCATGAGCTAGATCCAGACAAAACTTTAACTTCTCATATTGTGTTCGTCAAATTTCTCTAGCCATCCGTAGTAAGCATGAACACCAAAATGAGTAATCTGTGACATTATAGGTATCTTCTTTAAGAACCGGAAACTTGTGTTTGTAGAAGTTGGCTATAAAGCCATCTAAGTCCTAGTGCTTATTTGCTAGATGAGAACTATTTGCTAAAATCTCACCTTGCTCTCATGTCAAACTCATGAATTGACACAAACCTTGCCATTTTCAAACTATGAATTGGACATTCCGACTAATGACACATTTTTCCCCTCAATAATTTACCACGTCTAACAACAAGTATGATTAGCAGTAAAATTGGAATATATATACACACGAGCACAAGTTGCTAAGCAATAATGCATGACCAAAAACACTGATTTCACAGTGTGGAAACTGATACTTTGACAACAGAATACTGAAATTTCACATGAACTTCAACATTTTGAGTCTTTGCAATGAAAATGGGGGCGAGAGTTATAGATTTTTCCTCACCAAACTAAAAACAGTGAGTCAATATTTCACAGGTACTACACAAACCCAAACGGCATCTTCAGCAAATGCAATCTTAACCAAAATGGGCAACAACAAAATCAAATTTTTAAGAGAAACCACAGCTGCAGTGTCCCAACTAAAATAAGCTACAAACTTAAAACAGAGAGAGCCCAAAAAAAAAAAAGACAGACAGAGAGAGAAAGAGAGAGAGAGGGAGTAGGAGTTAAACCTCATGTTGAAAAAGCTGCCTGAGTTGGGACTTCCATTGAGCGCTTCCACCGAAACGATCAACCGCCTCCTTCACCGACTCGAACGGCGCTGACGTGTCAATCTCAGCCCTTCCCGCCACCGGCGAAACCCTAGAAGGCGCTAGGGTTTCGGGCGGGCCAGCATTATCCAGAGCTAGGGTTGTCGCTACCTCCATGGGAGTGGTCACGAGAAAGTTAGCGGAAGAGACCAGACGAAAATAAAGAGAACAGGGGGGTGGATGAAATTTGATTTTGTGGGGGTAATTTTTGGAGGGGGTTGGAATAAATATACAAAAAAGTTTGGAGAAAACTACTGAAAGATGGCCGTTGGGGGGGGGGGGGGGGGGGGTGATGTTGAGCTTTATTTCAGTCGTGCTACGCGCATCACGAGGAGTAATCGACCGTTGGGTTTCTTGTGGGTCCCACCGAGGTAACATCAGTAAAATTCGTTGGGCTGCAGGCCACATTGTTGCGAAGCCCATTTTATTTTACTACAAGACGTGTATATAAGCGCATACGATGATGAGCTTGGGCTAGGCCACACACAGAGTTTTAGTTGGGCTGAGATTCAATTGTTGGGCTTTGAAGACGGGACTCTTGACTTTACCAAGCTAGCATCCGTTACTGTTAGTATGAGTTGCATTGGTAGTATGTAAGATATTAACAAGTAACGTTGGATGTGATGTAATGCGTACGGCAAAGGGCTAATTAGAACAGAATTTCCAATTATTTCAATGTGTTAATCATGAATTGTTGGGTGGGGTGGAGGATTTTCTTTTTCTTTTTTTAAGATATTGGCAACACGCGAGACATGGTTAAAATTACTTATGAGTTTATTTTTATACTAGGTTTTATGTACGTGCAATGCATGTAGCTAAATACCAGGATTAAGTATATTAGGTTTATTTCTTTACTAAACTTCGTTCCCCGGTTCCACTTTGATTGTTTTTGCTTACTTATATCTCTAATCTTTAGCATTGTGATTATTTATTTTCTTTAATATTCGTTTAAATGAGCTACACCCAATTTAAATTTTTATATTGATAATTGAATTAACATGAAATAAATGTAATCTGAAATCAATTTGAATTATCATGTCATTGAGACCAACATAAAACCAAGCTTGACCTGAGAAAATATAGCGTTACAAAAGTGAAAAACACTTCAAAAAATAGCATTCTAAAAGGAAAATGAATAATTAAAGCTAATAAGACAAGATGATTGGTTAAAATAACACAAAAGATAATATGAAATTTGTTCCTAATCCTTGGTAGACTTTTACGCCTCGTTTGGTACGCGGGAATGGAGTCAAGTGAGAATGGAAAGAATGTAGGAATGGAATGGAATAGATGTGGGAATGGAATGCATATTCTCATTCTCATGTTTGTCGCGTTTAGAGAGTGGAACATGAATGACAATCTTATTCTCATTCTCTCGTTTGGTATCATTTGTTCACAAGTGATAATAAAATTTAGTTTTCTAATAATGCCCTTACCAAAACACAGAATTTTAAAAATATTAAAAATATTTTAAAAATAACTAAATAATTCATTTTTTTAGAAAAATAAGTTTTATAGAAATGATTTTTTTCCTTAGAGAAATAAATTTTTATGTAATAGTTATATTTTGTCACAACATCTCGGCAACAATTTTGGACTTTTGGCTTACAAATTGAAAAATAATTTTTATAGAAATTATTTTTAATTATAAATAATTATAATTTCACTTTTCTAACTTCTAATGCTACATGCCGGCGTTAATATACTTCTTAGGAACGATATCAGAAATTTATTAAAAAATAATATTACAAGATATTGGAACTATGGTAAGGTAAGTGATATAAATTTACTTAGGAACCATGTTTGTAAATTGGAACTTGGGCATGTTATATTCATGCTTATATTTATTTATATATTTGTACTAGTAGCTTAAGATAAGATATTTTTTTATAAAAATAATTTTCATATAGGAATTTATATCTAATTGTATCTTTTAAGAAGGGTATAAATGGAAATCATTTGATTATTTTTATTCCCACTTAAGTGGGAATATCAATTCCTTGTTAAATGGTTGGGAATGACAATTCTCACATAAAGTGGGAATTGATAAGAAGTGGGAATTTCAATTCTAACATCTAAAACTACATCGTGTTTGGTACGCGGGAAAAAAGAGTTGGAATTGAATTCCATTCCCACTCATTCCCGTGTACCAAACGAGCCCTTAGAAAATTATAAACTGGAGATTAATGCTAACTCTAGTACACTTTTATATCATGAAAGCATCAACATGAGCATATAAAAATATTAAAAACTTTATGAAAATAACTTCTAAAGATTCCTAATTTATACAAAAAACTATTCTATAAAATATTCAGAAAATAGTGTCTTTCATTCTTTCTGATTTATTTTTTATTGAGATGTTATCAATCCTTATTCACCTTTATCTTTTTTGATAAAATTAGACTATTTTTAGATGCCAAAAAAGATAGTAAAACCTTAAATTAGAAGTTAAATTTATATATCTTAATGAAAGAATATCAAACAACTACTCTTTTTTTGTTAAGTTTTAAAATTTTAGTCGTTTTTTTTGTGATTTTGAATTTTTAAGGGTGTGTTTTGCAAATTTTGAAATTTAAAAAGTATTTTTAAAAAATTTTAAATTTTAAATTGGGTGCTTATAATTTTTATGTTTTATGTGTTGGTGGTAAGTTTTTGAATGTCAGGATATTTCTTACAACTCTGAATTTTGAGAGTATTTTTTTATAATTATTGAAACTTTGGATTGTTTGTTGTAAAATTCAAACTTTTAGCGGTCTGCTGATAATTTTGAGGTTTGATATGTATCGGTTATAAGTTTTTAAATTTTAGGGCTTTCTGTGATTTTTAAGTTTTGAAAGAGTTTTTTTTATAATTTTTGTAACTTTGAGGTTATTTTTTTTATAAATTTTAAATTTTTAGTTCTTGATGGTAAACCCTTGAATTCTATCTTGTCATTCGTAAGTTATGAAATTTTAGAATGAAATTTTAGAATTTCAGGGTGCTTTTTTACTATTTGAACTTTTGAGGTGTTTTTTTATCTTAACAGACTGATACTATGGAACTATTTCATGTATTTTTTATCTTATTTTTTCAAATTATTGGCCTGTAAGTAGTTTACATGGGATTAGGATATGATATAATTATCATTATGATAGATTAAAATTTAAATAAAATATTTAAAATAGTTAAGGGTAATATTGACAATGGAAAGATTTTTCTAAACTCGCACTTTTAAAAGGAATATGATTATTGATTTTTTTTTATAGAACATGTTTAGTAGATGAAGTCTGATTATAAAACATGTTTAGTAGTATGAAATTTGAATTTGAATTTTTTAAAATTTAAATTTGGAGTGATATTGTTGGTATATTTGACAACAATGATATCAACATATTTTAGCTCTTTGATACGGTAAGCCCAATGTTTGAAAGTTAATTTTTGTGAATATATATTATATAACAATTGTAATAAAGTCAACAAATAATACCAACCGATAAAATATAACAAAGGCTAAACATCAAATATTAGACACAAAGAAAAGAATAACTTTCTAATTTTTCAGTAATTTCTAATGTACCAAAAAAAACCTTCACATAGATTTCGGACCTTATCGTGGAATACATTATCTAGCTTATTTAATGGCAAAGCCTAAAGAAGGTCAGAGTTGCGGCAGGGTTACAGCCTACTAAAGGCCTTGGCCCAAGCACCAAAACCTGACAACCCCAAAGTTTGTAGCCCTCTTTTTGATGACATGCTGTGTAAATTACACTAAACCTGAGTACTTTCAGCTTTTTGCGGTAAACCCTAAATAAAACTTCTAAAATCTCAAACTCTAGTAATAACTATCAATTGCAGAAAATTAATTTTCTGCATTTTGTTGATAACCCATATGACGACATCAGTCCAAAATTTGCATCAGCAACTCATTTAGATCCAAATATGGACCAATGCCACCATGAGAGTTATTTGCGAAAAGCTGAAAATTATTAGGGGTTTATGTAATTTTATGTAATTCCAATGGTTATTGAGGATTTAGTGTGATGTTAGAAGTTTCGGGGGATTTATTGCGAAATGATGAAAGTTACCGGGGGTTTGGTGTAATTTACACTATAGCTTACTTATCAAATACAAATGCATCATCGACCAGAGCGATCGTTTCTTAACTGCAAGTGACTGCCTGTGATCTTTTTTTTTTTTGGTCAATGAGAACTTTTATTCATTTACCAAATGTGAGCTTTGAGTACATATCAAGATATTCAGATATTAGAACCTGAGATACAGAGAGATTACAGGAACAAAAAAGATTACAGGAACAAAAAAACCAAAAAAAACCTCAATCTACAAAACAGAGAACATCCCCTGTTAGAAGATTAGAGGATTGTTAATTAGAATGGTTGAAATATCAATTTTTATGGTTTTAATTAGCTGCACAGAGTCTCTTTTTTTCTGTGTAAAGATCCTTGCATTTCTCTCCCTCCAAATGTGATATATAGTAGCCGTCAAGCTAATCTCTTCATCTTAATCCTAGTGGCTTTTTCCTCTTAACCTGTTGAACCAATTCATCAACCGAGACCAATTGTTAGATTTCTATTTGAAATCAGTCCACTCCATTATGTGGTTCCAAACACAATAGGAGAATGTGCATTCAAAAAATAAATGATCCCTAGACTCCAGATCATTTCCCTCACATAGGAAGCAACAATTGGCATTTATGATCCCTCTTTTTAAAAACCTGTCTTGAGTTAGTAGCCTATCCTGTATAGCCAACCAACTGATGAATGAATGTTTAGGGGAAATTTGAATTACCACATACATTTTTGTACCATGGAACAGTATCAGACACAAGAGAGATACCAGCATACAAAGCTGAAAGCTTAAGCTTTGATCCCTTGTAACAGGATTTGATGAGATTTTATAACCTGTCTATACTTCCAAAATCTGCGAGAGCCTTGTCTCTTGCTTTAATCAGCTTTTTCCACATCCAAGAGTCACCAGACCTAGCTTCAACATGCCATATATCACAATTTTTTTGATAGTTCCCATGTATCCATTTAATCCACAATGATTCTTTATTAGTATGGATGGACCATATATTTCTCAGAGCAGTTGCAACATTCCAGATGCATGCTGAAAAAATTCCCAAGCCCCCTTGTTCCATCATTGTGCACACTGTCTTCCATGATACCAGAGAATTCTTTGAAGAATCCCACAGAAATCTCCTACACATTTCATCAATTTTTTGAAGCACACTAACAAGAAGAATGTAACTAGAAATCCAGTAGATTTGTACCCCAAGCAACACACTCTTAATAACCTGTAACCTGCCTGTGATCTTTCACTATGACAATTTCTCTAGAGACATGGATCCGAATTATACCCTGCCTTAAGTTTTCTTTTATTATTATTATTAATGTAAATCACATATTTCACCAACTCTAGCTCCTTAGTCTTCTCCAAGTTTTGGGGAGTCAAGCTAATTCGTGTATGCTACCTTCATAAAAATGTCTTGGATATGGTCACTTCTCATTAACTAACAATTTGAGTCATAGAGGCTCCATGAAAAGAGACGACCATATGATTTATTATTATTATTATTTTGAAGAAAGCGACTATTTGAGTAGTGCTGCTATGCAATTTGATAAGTCGCTCGTGATTGGAGAAGCTTATCAACAAAGATCATCCATCGCCTAACTGGATGATGTTGCTCTTTGTGATAATTTACACAGTTCAACGTGTTTCTTTTCCTTAAAAAAAAATATATAATTTTAGAGCATAATTGAACCAGCATTTAGTTGTCTCCAGAATTCTTATTTTTGTCGTGGATCATCATCAACTAGTCATAATCTGTTTCGCTACTGAAAACGACTACGTACCTGGTGGGAGATATTTTCTATTTAGAATTTGCATGTTTTCCCTGCTTTATATTCTTTTATTGTAGAACAAGAAAAGAAAAATTGCAAGTATGTCCTCTTCCTGCAAATTTAGACGTTTCATCAAAACGAAATTGTGGACCTTTTCAAGCATGCCAAATCCTTATTATTATTATTAGTATTAGTATTAGTATTATATTATTATTACTACTACTGCTACTAAAATAACTACTATTAATATTATCCTATCTCAGACTTTCTGATATTTCATTATAATTCTCAGGAAATGTCCTCTCTCCCAACGGTCGTTTGGCTTGATTTAATTTCTATACACAAAGCATGATCAATCTTTTAATATTTAGTGATCATATCTGATTTGATGAGGCCAGACTTAAGTTGGTAATGATCTTGTTAAAACACAAGTAGAATGACTTGTGCCGTGAGATCAGCAAAGAAAACAAATTAAATATCAAACAATTAATACTATCGATAATCATCCTCACTTTTTTTTTATTTGCCACTTATCTCTCTCTCTCTAGAGTCAACTCCTTGAAGATTAAACGAATATCTATTAATACAATGCCCAATTTAATAACAAAATTTCTCCTACTATTTTTTGCTAGATCATTTTAGACTCTCAAAGGGCGAAATATTCGAGAAGGTCAAAGCCCAATCTTCCTTCTAATTAACAAGTATATATATCCAACTACTCTTTACTCTATAACGAAAACAATTAAACAAAGATGAAACAGCTTAATCTTTGAGTAACTAACTGTTTAGAGTCATGAGTTGCTTTGGCTTTTCTCAACTTTAGACTTTCTGTCTCTCTATACCTAGAGAGAACCAAATTAAGTAATCTTCATGCAAGTAATTAATATAAATCCAAGTCAATTTTCATCCTCCAATATATAAAGTAACAGATAACGTACTAAAGCTATTTTTCAAGAAAATTAACCCCGGGAAATGTCTATTGCTTTCACCAAGATAATAAACTCTTTTATATATATACTAACATTTTATTTATACAAATACTTAAATATAGTTCTTACACGGTTGCCTAAGCTAAAATGGGCTTAATTTTAATTGGTCATTTAAACCGAATTTTACAACAGTGTCCCCATCACAATCTTTTATCATCTACCACAATAAAGTTTGATCCTTACAAAAAGTACTTATATCTTATCGAGCATGTGATGGTTAATGTAGCTAGTAATAGTTTGTATTTAATGTAGAACATACTTCGGATATATTGATGAAAAAACGGGACCGTCAAAAGTCCAAACGTAAGCCCGACAAAGAAAAATAATTTGCAATGAAGAACATGTCATAATATCTCTTAACCATACGTCGGAATTAGACGAATTATGTATACAAATCGCGTATTTTTTTGAGGCGGCGTCAACCAAACCGACTGTTGTTCGGTTTGCTTCCCTCTGTTTCACCAAATTCCCTCTGGACTGAGAAATATTAGAGTTTTTGTTAGTTTTTTTACCAATTTAGATAATGTTTTAGGAGGTTGTTTTGATTAGAAAACAAATACGATTTGATTCCAAAATTGTCCAATTTGCTTCCCTAATCATAGAGAATTTTTAAGGAGAGTTTTGTTATTTCTATTTTTGGTAAAGTTCGGGTCCTACTAAGAGGCCTGTTTATTTTTTTTATTTAAGTAGGAGATTGTAAGCCTTAGAAACATTATTTTTCATCAATACAATTTCTCTTTTAATATTTCCATGGATTCGAAGTTATTTGTGAATTCAAATATTATTTTGTTTTGGATTTAAAGAGCACATATTAGTGGATTCCAAGGTTTTCATTCCGCCGTACTTTAGTATTGAAGCTAGATCCCGTAACTAGGGTGTTGTGTTTGGTAATCAATGTGTTTTTTTGTTTCGTTTTTATAAAAAACACAATGCCATGGTGTTTTTTTTTCAAATGTGTTTTGAAAACACCATTTTGGTCAAACTATTTTGACCATCTATATAGCGGGCAGTGGGCAGGTGTAGGCTGTCTACAAATCACAATAGATAGCTGATCCCCATCAAACACCGATGATGGAAGTTACAATTTGACAACTTCCAGAAGGCTACAATTTGAAGACTTTCACGTAGATCGCTGAAGGTTACAATCTGACGACCTTCACGACAACTGATGAAAGCTCTAATCAATAGTCTTCACAATTAACATCGGGAGTTACAATCTGACGACTCTCACATATCAAAGAGCTAAAGCAAAGATTATAAAACGATGATCTTTGCAGTGCTCTGACAGAAAGAGACTACAAATCGACGGTCTCTTCAAACCAAGACGTGGAAGTCCTCCCCGCGTACCAGCATCAAGATGCACCGCGTTCATAACCACGAACGCAGCTCAAACGCAGCTCAAGCTCGGCCACGAACGCAGCTCAAACGCAGCTCAAGCTCGGCCACGAACGCAGCTCAAACGCAGCTTCCAAGCTGTCAAACGCAGCTTCCAAGCTGCCAAATGCAGTTGCCATCGGCTGCCAAACGCAGCTGCCATCCGCTGCCAAACGCAGCTGCCATCCGCTGCCAAACGCAGCTTCCATCCGCTGCCAAACACAGCTTCAAAGTTGCCAAACGCAGCTTTCAAGCTGCCAAATGTAGCTTCCAAGCTGCCAAACGCAGCTTCCAATAAGACGCTGCGTCCGAACCTCTAGATGCTGCGTTTAATTGCAGAATTCATGTCAGAACGCGGATTTTGCGTTTGACTCGTTCAAACACGAGCTGAACGGTTTCAAAACCGTTTCCCACGATCTGAGGGGATCACAACTCCACTCAGGAGTGATTTAAGAGGGCGGTTTCATTCCATTAGCCCCACTTAGGAGCGAATTAAGGGGGCGGTTACACCCCTTAATCCCCTATAAATAACTAAGAAATCAGCTTAGTTCGGATCTGGCTTTTGGGGGGGCTGGCTTTGGGATCCTTCTCCTTAACAGCAAAGAAGAGATCCTTGGCTTGTTTAGCCAATTACGGTTAAGATCAAACAAACTCATTCAGAGTTCTAAAACTTGCCACGCAAGTTCTCCACAACGTCAAATCGTGAGGAGAAGACCACGTTCCAGTGAATCAAGACGTTCAGATCGTCAACGGAGAGCAAACTCGACGCGAGCATTCGAGGGAGGCACTCCATCGCCACCGTGAAGAACCCAGTTTTAAACAAAGAGGTGAACCAGATTCGTTCTCCTCTCTTTTGTAATCGAATTGTAACAGAGATTAAAGGAATACAAGTCAATTTTCTTTTATCCTCTTTATTGCAATTTTCCTACATACAGCAGGCGGCGACGGGTGGGTGGCGGGTGACCGACGGCCGGTCGACGGGCGAGCGACGACCTTCAGTTACCAGCAGGTAGCGGTGAGTGGCCGATAGGCGGGCGGTGGCGGGCCGACGGGAGGCGACGACGGGCCGGCAGGCGGTGGCGGGTGGTGGCGGTGACGGGTGGAGGGTTGCTGGAGGCCGGCCGACGGGCGGGTGGCCGACGGGTGGTAGGTGGCCGACGGGCGGCGGCGGGTGGCGACGGGGCGGCGGGTGGTAGCGGGTGGCGGGTGGTCGGTAGGTGGCGGCGACGGGCCGGCCGGAGGGGACAGTGGCGGTGGCGGTGGGGGGTGGCCGGTTGTGGCCAAGGGCGGGTGGCGGCGAGCCGGCTGGTGGCTGGCGGGCGGCGAAGGTGGCGGTGGTGGCTGTGGTGGCGGCGGGTGGAGGGTGGTCGGCGGCCGGCTGTCAAGCAGGCGGCGGCGGCGACGGCGATCGGCCGGTCGACGAGCGGGCGGTGGCAGCAGGGTGGCCGCGGACCCTAGGGCGGCGGGTGGTGGGCCGGCAGCGACGGGCGAGCCGGCGGCGGCGACTTAGATGAAAAAATGGAATCTCAAAACACCTTTTTGGTATTTTGAGAAAATTGTTTAATTTTTAGATTTTGTAAAAGAATAAGTCAAAAAAACGTCCCGGTTGCCAAACACATTTCTTTGTTTTTTGTTGAAAAAAAACAGAAACGACAAAAACGTCACGGTTGCCAAATGCTCCCTTTTTGTTGGTGGATGCTAAAGAGCACAGAAGGGAAGGCAAGGCACACGTGGCCAAAGGGTAGAGAGTACGTGCCACAGAAATCACATTGGTCATGACTCAGTCGTGCAAGAGAAAAATAATTCCTAAAGATATTATATTTTGATAATAATATATTAATATTGAAAGAAAAACATAGTATGAGACAATAAAATGCCTAACGGAAACTATAGTTATCATGATATAGTACAAAATAAATAAGAGAAAAAAGACATCCAACTTGATCGAACACAACTTGCTATAAAAAATGATTATCAAAGCTAGGATCGTCACCCTCAACTTGCCATTAGTTGAGCTCAAACTATCAAATAGGGACTACCTCGAATTTCCTTTTCAGCTTTTTGATGATTCAATCAATCATATAATTAGATGAGGGTAAATTTATATTAAAGACTCAAAAACATTTTTTTCATTTTGCAATAAACGCGCCAAAACTTTTGAACTCTCTATAAACACACCCCCCCCCCCCCCAGAAGGGGCCCCCCCCCCCTCCCCCAATAATTTTTGCAGATAATCCCCATAATTTCGAACCAAAAAACAGCATGTTAAAAATATTTTGAAAGTTATTAGGGATTTAGTGTAATTTATCCAAAACGTATTGGGGTTTTCCTATGAAAGTTATCTGGGATTTAATGTGATTTTGAAAGTTTCTGAGGGTCTACTACAAAATGCTGAAATTTCTAGGGGTTTAGTGTAATTTACCCATTAGATGACCTTGCCATCCTTCATATGTAATATTTATCAGAATATTTCTCAGGAGTTCAAATATTCTGTCCCTAATTAGAATTGTAAAAGGTATTTGTCGCATGAGTATTTTGAACCAAAAGCACTAGATTTAAGCATAGATTGAATTTTACAATTTTGATATGTTGTAAGTGGAAGGGTAATATAGTAACCATGATTATCGTGGGGTTGTATACATGGTTCAGAGACTTATTTGTAGCTTGTCTGTTCCATATCAAAATGGATTGGAAATGAATAGAGAAAATAAGTATTTCAATCATTTCTCCATCTTCTGAATTTTTAACGGGTGTCGAGAATATATTAGCCAGAGTTGATCACATTTGCTCAAGATCGACATATTAAAAGGATCACAAAAATACCCATCGCGCCTCGCCAAGATTGTTGAGTGGTTGGTTTTATTCCTTGCTCAACTGTCCGAGGTTCGAATCTATATCTTGAAATTGGGATGGTTATGAGGTGAGTTGCAACTCTTAGAAGTTTTCTTGAAAAAATTGAGTCATTCTGATCATGATGCGAGAGCTAAAATTTCACTCTTCCTCGGTCATAGAAGTGTCCTAACAAAGTTTACTCCGTCGCCCAACAAATAAAGTAACAAAAGTATTAAAAAAAGAGACATCAAATATATGTGATCTCTCTAGAGATAACTTGTCCAAAAAAGGGTGGACATGAAACCTTAGATGCCCCCTATGTAGCTAGGACACAGAGACTCAGGGCCATCTATTCATTACTTGCTCTCTCTCTCTTTAAAGTTGCTTGGGCCTTGCTCCTCCCACATGAAAATGTAGATAACTGGCATCAGGATGTGGATTCCTTAATTTCAGATAAGGGAAATTACTTGGTTGAAAATGTAGATAACTGGCATCAGGATGTGGATTCCTTAATTTCAGATAAGGGAAATTACTTGGTTAATTCCGATCTTAGAGTTATATGGAGGGTTATGTCCCTAGTTTCTGTTGGTGGCATGGACTTATCGGAATAACTTGATTTTCAATGATAAGTCTGTCACTCCTCATATGATAGCCTCTAACGTTGAATGTTTTACATTATTCTGGACAAGAACATCATGCAGCAGAAGAGCATCAATACTTCACACAGCAGCCATTGATCTGGGCCTGAACGACCTGGCGAAAGATGGATCAACTGATGCAGTGGGAGACAATTAATTTCATGGTAGACATTAACCCTGGTCAATCTTAGTGTATCTTGGCAGCTCTTCTTCTACAGAGCTAATATCCGCTCTTCCAATTTCCGTAGTTTTTCTACTAGTCGGATACTCTATGTTTTAGGTTTTTGTTGACTCAGTTTGGTTTTCAGCTGCAAGGGCAGCAGATACATTTGGTTTATGCCTTAGGAAGTTTTGAAAACGTGGAAGCTGTCTGTGAGTGGGTGACGACTAGATCCGCTCCCTACCCCTACAGCTTCTGCCGGTTTTGAATCACTCCTATTTTTTATGTTTTTTTATCTTTATCATTTTATATCGATATAGTTTTGAGTAGGGTACCTCACCCTGCGTACCTCACCCTGCTTTTTTTTTGATTTAAAAAAAAACATATGGTCATCTTTTAATCTCGTCCACTAATAATTGGTAACCAAAATTATCAATAAATGACCCAAAGTGCATCCATTCGGATGCCAATATTCTTTTTAATTATGAGAATTTGGTTTGACGTAGTCACAGAATTATATGTTAACGTCAATAATTGTTGATTATCAAATGCTCTATCACACCCTCAACTAATCTGTTTCCATGACTATCAACGCCATCTATTATTGCAAAATGCACTAAATATGACATTGTGTATTGAGTAAAACACAATAAATATGTTAGTTTTCAAGCATTGCATTAAATGAAAAAAATTAATGGGTGACATTTGCTTGTTAAATATCTGCCATTGTTTGATTTCAAATAAGCCACTAAATTGCATTTTAGGTTGCAGCAATTTGTCCCAAATTTCTCCAGAGAATGATGCAATTCCTACTTTCACAAAGTAGGTAGTTGTTTTTTATTTGCCTACTATACCCTCTTAAATTTCACGTTAGACTACGTCACTCTTAAATATGACAATGCAGTGGAGAAATAAACATTCAACAATAATCATTTATCATTTAACACACAGTTATGATTTATGATTTATCTTCAATGTGAAATTAATAGGAATGAATCATGATCATGTAAATCCTCTAACACTATTGGATGGTTGATGGCCCCTTTGTTGTGGAAACAATAATGGAGAAATTAAAACAAATCCATGTCAAGTAAGTAGATATGGCACATAATTATGCTATATAATGTAAAGAACAAATTTAGACGGAGTAGAGGTCTTGTAATCTGAAGTGAGTTGAGTATGACTTTGTCCACCACTTTTTTTTTTTTAATCTCTTGAACTTACTTCGAGATGTGTGCTGATCGAAATGCGATAAATCTTGAAAAAAAAAAATGATACCTTCATATTTTACATAATGAACTTAACTAGACAAGGATATGCACTTATTTTACCTGTCTAATTGCGTAGGAAAATCAAATCAATATCCCAAAAGTACAGAACATAATTGGAAACCAAGCGAAAACATTGACAATAACAATCAAAGGCTCTCATGCAACAGAAGCGTCGGCGGATCTAATTCATCAATATTCAATTGGGCAAAGGAGCAGCCCTACCTACGCCTAACATTGATCCCCAAACTGAGTTTGTGATTGGATCCCCTGTTAAGCATCATGCACCGAAGCTATAAACTTTATATATAATGTACAGGAGATCGACAGGTAGGGTCCACATTATCATACCCCTCCAGTTATATGAACCAATAACCTTGACCTACTACATAATGACTAATTAAGGGTATCTTAACGTTCAAGTCATGGTAGTTGAGGCCATAAACACTTGCTTTAAAGTAGTACAGTGCATATTGTTCACTGACTACTCAGAAGATCTACAGAATAATTCTGGCAGGTATCGTACATTATATTTGTTAGAGATATATATATGTCACATTAGTAACTTAGATCACGGCTGTCGCATGAAGTTCTCGTTACGGCGATTCGGTTCGATTTTAAAATTTTGTAATTTAGATACGTACTTGAATTTTTCATGTGTTTATATATTGGACATTACGTTCTTTGCTTACACTCGAATCTGTGCGTTGTAGTTTTAGGGTCTGTTTGTTTGCCTAAAAAAAGTGGGAAATCAAAGAAATGGAAAACTATTTCTAAGAAGAATTGTTTTGGGAGTGTTTGGTTTGCTAAAAAATGAAGGAAATCAAAGAAATGAAGATGAGATGAGATGAGTTGTCACCTTATTATAGGATGATGTGAGTGATTTTTTAGAATACTTGTTTTGATGTTGTTTGGTTGGCGAAAAAAATAAGGAAATGAATTATAAGAAACTTATTTCTTGTAATAGGTTGTTTTCTTTTGTTTGGTTCATTCTTAAAAATAAGAAAATAGATGAGATGAGATGAGTTGTCATTATATTATTGGATGATGTGACTTACACTTAAGGAAATTGTTTTCCTAGCTTTTTGGGAGGAAATGGGTGGAAATAAAATGTTAATGAGATGAGATGGGTTGTCACCATCTTATTGGATGATGTGAGTGATTTGAAATGATGAGATGAGATGAGTTGAGTGATGTTGTGGATGAAAATAATATTTTATTAGATGTGATGGATGAGTTGTTGGATGAAAATAATATTTTATTAGATGTGGTGGATGAGTTGTTGGATGAAAATAATATTTTATTAGATGTGATGGATGAGTTCTTGGATAAAAATAATATTTTATTAGATATTGTGGATGAGTTTTAGGGATGTAAATGGATGAAATTGTACTTTTTGAGTTTTCTTGGTTTTTATTTCTATTTCTTGGTTTTTTAGGAAATAACCAAACAGGCCCTTATACCTGCAGTTAACTTCCCATTTGTAACTCAAAGAGATTGTGACAGCTTTTGAGGTCATTAATATATGACTATAGCCTCACGTCAGATAGGATAAAAAAGAATAATAAGTTTAAAATATAAGAGTTAAGGTTAATACTTATAAGCTATATCTTTTGGATTAAAATTGGTTTATAACCTCTGTTTAAGGCCCATCAACTTTAAGGTAGGTTCGATTTCTTTCCCAACATATAATACTAGAGCTAAGATCGTGTGTTGTGAAGTCGATCTCTTCCGGAGATGTGTTGGGAGAACCCACAAGCTCCTATAGGAGTGATATTGTTTGTTTAGCTCACGAATGAATTGGGGCAAGAGTTGGTAGATCAATTGGTTAGCCCGCGAGTGAAGTAATACAAAAGTTAGTGAATCTCGTAGAAGATTAGTTAAAATTTGAACTATACTTATAAATTAAGGGGTAGTCGTTGAGGTCATTAATATATGAGTATAGGCTAATTAAAATCGGATAGGATAAGAAAGAATACCGAGTTTGAATTATGATTTGAGGCCAATACCTAGAACTTATATATTTTGAGTTAAAATTGATTCATAGCTTCTATTTAAGGCCCATTACCTCTTGATTGGATAGCCGGAATCTTTAACCGCACTTGCAACCACAAGTTTAGTTTTTGATATAACAAATAGTTGCAATTAGCTCAAAGTATTCAAGTTGTACGCGAACTGCAGTTGCAACTTGCAAAGAAACAATTGCCCCTTAGTTTGCACTATAATTGCAGTACCTGCAGGTTCCTTCGTCAAATTTAACACATATCAAGTACAAGAAGTAGGGGATTTAATTTAGTACTATCACTTGCTTCACCGTCAATTATTTATGTCACGCTCAAAAATACTCTATTTTCTGTACATCCAGCTTCACCAAACTAAATAAATTTCATGAGCTAGCAGCCTAGCACTGTCTCCTCTCCTGCAGGTAAAGATGTTAACACGACATTTTCTTTGCATTGCTGTAGTCATGTACGTATACCTTATATTAAAAGCCTTTATGTGCTCCCACGAGTCTATTTCCTCAACTATGCTGCTCTTTATATTCATTAGTTAACTGGTACAATGTTTTGAAATTAGGCATATTTATGACTAATTGTAACCCAAATCTTCATATTTTGAATGTAGGCATCCAACTCTTTTAGGTGTTCTGAAATTAGTCCATCTAGTTAACACTAGGTTGAAAGATTTTAGGAACTCATTTCAACACACTTTGACATATTTGTTGAACTCAAAAGTACTTAAAGATTTGGGGATTCATCTACCCTCCAATACAATTGCAAAAAAAAGGTAGCGGAAAAATAACTACTATGTTACAACCGTTGATTTGCTTAGTTGGTGATTGTGATTTGCTTTTGAGTATAAATTAGGAAAATAATACAATTTATAGGAGAATGATGAGTGTTAGATATTGAATGAATCATAGCCATCCATTATATAAACCAACAACTATGATCATTGTAGTGGTCTTTCCACTACTATTTATAGTGGAGAGCATACAAATCCATTTAAGAGGGCTAATTTCAAAACTCTTAAAGATTTGTGGGATTAGTTTCAAAGTACTAAGATTTGAGGGACTAATTTCAAAATATGAAATGTGGGGGTACTAATGTGGAAAATACGGTATCGTTAATAACCAAAGACCCTACGGATCAAACTTCAATGCATGGATTCAGCCCGGCCCACGCGTCATGGATCTGGACCAGCTCTCCATTAAAATTTGATAAATGCTGAAGATTTGATCTCGTCAACTTCAGTGGTTCGTGTCATGACCTTGAGTTCTATTGATTAATTAAGGGTCAAGCATATGTACAACTAATCCATAAGAAAAAAACAAGGCAGTACTTTTATTCTAGCTTGGGTTAGGTTTCTTTTAATTAACTACTTGATTTTATGATCGTGGCTGATATTTAGGATAGATTACTGCCTAATTTGTCTATAACTTCACATGCAAATCAATTCTACACCTATGGTGTTAATTAGGGGGTGATTGGTTAAATTTCTATAAATTATAAGAAATGTTTTCCACCAAAAATATGATTTCCTTGTATTTCTTAAAAAAATTATAGGAAAAATTTCGAGAAGTCAAAAAGTAACAATTTTCTTATTTTTTATACTTTGCTTGGTTGGTTCAAATCAAGAAAATGACTCATAACTTTATAGAAAATGGGTATGAGACGAGTTTTGTTGATTAAATAAGGAAGGTGTCAGATTTCTTCTTGATTTCCTCTCATTTCGAGAGGAAATTGCTTTTTGTAAAATTTGGTAGTTTTTGATATTTTATAGAAAATATTTCTATAAATTTTTTGTTGAACCAAAAACAATTTACAGAAATCTATAGAAAACTTTTAATTACAAAATTGCCATTGTCATATATTTTGAGAAAAGTTTTCTCAAAAAGTGTGCAACCAGCTAGCATCTACTATCCATGTAGCCTAGTAACAAAAAGCTTTGTTTCTGATGTTTTATGTATAATACATAGGGATTTGGATGCTTCCAACTAAAAAAATAAATAACAAAGTAACTATTTTGATCATAGCATTGATTTGTATATTGGATGGTTCATTCTAAATCTAGCACCCACTATGCTACCCATGAATTGCACTCTTTCCTAATTTACACTCAAAATCAAATCACAACCATATACGAAACAAATTAAAGATTGCGATATAGTAACGGTCGCCCTGCTACTTTTTGTAGTGGAGAGAGTCCAAATATAGTAGACATTATTCTAAATTAAATTAGCGCGCCAGCTATGTTACACTGCTCGATGATCCACTGATTTATGGTAATGACAATTAATGCATTATTTGGGACCATTAAATTAATGCAGTGGCAAAATAATCTAACATTAATTCCTCAGTCACATTTACCTACTACTCAGTAAAAGATTATATAATTTGTCTCAAATGAGAAATGAAAATGCGCGCAATTAGTGTCTCTTAGTAGTTATATTTAAATTGGATTATGTATAGCCATCTAAGATATAAATCACGGAGCGTCGTGTTCTAAGAACTATTCAGATCAAAGCATTCACAAAGGAAGAGTGCAATAGTTACTCGTGCCAAACAACCAATTTATTTATTTTGTTAGATATATTGGCCTTTTACCAAATATAAGTGCATTTCCTGGTAATTATTCACCCACGTTAACGATCAAAAATCCATCCCTGCAGTCACCCAAATACGTACAAGCTTGCACATGTGCGCAGCACGTACAACTCCATGAATTACTCACATACACGAATTAAATCCCTCGTCTTTAATTTATACCCCGAAACCCCCGACGAAAGCTGATCACTTGCTCCTTTCCTCTCCGAACAAGAAACCAACGATGCCCACTCCCAAAAACTCAACCCCCCAATCCCTTCAACTGACCAACAACGACAAGTTCTACTCCCGCCTCCTCTCCAAAGAAACCTCCGCCGCCGCCCCCTCCTTCAGAGTCTACTACGGCAACGCCTCCGGCGCCGTCCCTTTCGTGTGGGAATCCCAACCCGGCACGCCGAAAGCCTCCTTCACGACCGACACGATACCGCCGCTAACTCCTCCCCCTTCCTACCAATCCAACCCCAGAGGTTCTAAGAGAACCAGCGGTAAGAAGCCGTCGAAGCCCAGCAGCCTCTTGCGGCACTGCTGTTTGCTGCCGAAGCTCACCGTGAGGAACAAGGGCCTCATGTCTTCGCCCTCGTCGTCGTCGTCGTCCGTGTCGTCCTCGGGCTCGTCGACTGGCTCGCACGGGCGGAGCCGGAGCCTGCAGTCGTCGTTCGATTTCAACGAATCGGGTGACGAGGGGTCGCCGAGGTCCACGCTGACGACGTCGCGCCGGATGAGGGGTTGCTGGACGTGGGGGGTCTAGCGGCTAGTTAAGGTACTACATACGTTATATTGTTGTTGGTGTTGTTTACTTTTTTGCGTGAAACATTTGGGGTAGCGTCCTCGTCTACCTAGAGAAGAAGCAAAAGAAAAGTAAATATATGGTTAGCTTGATGCGATGAGAATTACGGTTGTTTTTTCTTGATCTCCTGTTTCTGTTTACCATGCTTGTTGCTGTGATTGATGGGGGCTTGATATGAAATTGTTAGCATAATTTTATGTCCGCTGAACAACTAGTAGTCTAGTACGGTGTTTGCTTTCTCGTTAGTCTGAGGGAACGAATTTAAAGATTGAGCGTGCGTGCCCATTCGAGAATTTTTCTTCACAGTGGTATTTATACCGAAAAATAACTGTGGTGCTTTACTAGTTAGAATTTGCTTAATTAACTAAAACAACTAGAAATTTGGGATCGGCTCTTGAATTGAGGGAGCAAATTTAGTAAAGGATTAAGGTGAGGGCTACTCGCATCACACGGGTTTAAACAAATTGTTACGAGTTCTAAATACCAAGATGAAAGAAAAATGGATTAATTACTTCAATCATGATTCACCTTACTTTTAACTTGTAAATTCTACACTCTCTACTGACATGTGTACTTCCGCTCTATTTTCATCTCTCAATAAAACAGAGACTTGGAGGTGACTGAAGAAATTTTATTTTTTATTTGGATCACCAACTGTTCAACCAGCATGATTTGCCTACCAATTTTTCTTTTTATGATTTTTTTAGTCAAAAATATTATATTACTTCACTAGATCTTTGCATAATTGCTATAAAACTGGGGATTGTCTTTGAATTGAGTGGGCTAGTTCAATAAATTAAGGAGTGATGTGAGGACTATTCATATGGCAGATTGGATTTTAAATGAGTTTCAAAAGATGAAGGGAGCATCAATATTTCTTCACGTTCACTGTTTAATTTTAATAAATGGTCGCGAGACTCTCCCACTCTCCGCACATGTGAGGGAGCTGGCCCTGTACTAATTGTGTTACGAGGACCAAGGACCAATACTAACTCAATGGGTCCTTTCATCTTTATTAATCAGTACTACACGGTTAGTAACTAGCTAGCCTATCCATATTTCTTCATGAAATTAATGCCAGCTCCTTCATTTTGAAGGGTTATTAATTGCATGTAGAACCCCTACATTATAGTTGTTTCGCACTTACTACTCCTGCAGTTTCATTGCTGCAGATAGGTCCCCTAATTAAACTTTTCCATAGGGGTTGTAAGTGCAAAATAGTGATACTAAAGGGGCCTATGTGCAATTAATCAATCCACTTTCTAATACAAATATTTTGGTTGTAGAATTCAGCGAACTAAAAGGCTACTAATTTCAAGGGCGGGGAGAGTAAATTAAGAAGAGCTGGAGGGGGTATAAACGTACAAGATCCAAATTAAGGGCGCACAATAATTTGTTATAAGGAAAGGAAAGAGTGAAGAACAAGATGCTTTGACTAGTGGGTCCACTTGATAAATATAGACGATTTCTTTCACGAATTTCTCTATGCTTCTTATTTACAGAAGCAGTGAATAATTGATCATACTCACATGGGTCATAACTGCTACACATGGAGTAGGGTGTAGTAATCTAATAGTAGTAATTTAATACATGGGGGGATCTTTTTTTTTTAATAATTATTTACGGGAAGTATGGGGTATTACCTCCAACCTATCTATTCTATTTCCATACATGATACATGCATGAAGGGAAATCAACATCATACGAAGGTTGTACTATTTATATTTTCAAAGAAAACATATATTTGCGTCTTTATCACACAAAAAAGCGAATCGGATGTAGGAATGAGTCTAGAATTTTGTTTCGTTGGGGAACCAAATGTCAAGGATAAGCAACTAAAATCAAATTTCTTATTTAACTAATTTATATTTGAGTTTACTTACTTGATTTCAAAAAGATTCTCCTTCCGTAAATTTAAATATAAAAAAGGGTACTGTATAATAACTCAACTTAACTATTCGAACAAGGAAAGAAAATTAAATTTAAAATATCTTTGAGATATACTTCAAATCATTAATATCGGTATTAGGTTCTCCACCAAAAAAAAAAACATCTAAATGCACACAAGTTAATCTTTCCAGGCAGGAGTCAGCACCAGAAGGTATAAAATTTAGGGATCTAATTTAAATTCAATAAGTTGAGGGATTATGTTCAATAAATTAAAGAGCTAATTAAAGTCTAATATCACAAAGGCCATTCAAAATATAATACTCCTAATTAAATTAAAAAAAAAAAAACATGTTAGCGTATCCGAGCAAAGTCTAGGTCCTGGTGCATCTGGAGATGATGTTGGCCAGGTTCGAAAGGCATAGAAAATTACAATTCTACCCTGAATTAATGAAAGAATAATTATCGTTCTTCAAATTTTTACATCGCTGTAACCAGTAGATCGAATAACCTACGCTTTATACATCCGTATACTAAACTAAAAATTCTGGGGTTCGATCAGATGGACTAAAAAAAATGCTAAAAGGATGAGGTTGTTGGTATAATCATTGATAAGCGTGTTAAATTGGAAGAATTGAAAGTTAGGTCGTGTATTTCGCTAGGAAAAATTCTGAAAATAGACCATATTTGCTAAATATTCAGCAAAATCGACAATTTTGCTAAATATTTAGCAAAATCGACCTCTTTTTGGCCTGTTGGTCAAAAAGAGGTCGATTTTCAAAAAAGTAGCCTGAAAACATACGAGACTACTAGTCCCGTATGTTTTCTAATCTGTAATTACTGTGTCGAAAACATACGGGACTAGTAGTCCCGTATGTTTTCAAGCCACTTTTTTGAAAACCATGACAGAAAACATACGGGACTAGTAGTCCCGTATGTTTTCTAATCTGTAATTACTGTGTCGAAAACATACGGGACTAGTAGTCCCGTATGTTTTCCAGCCACTTTTTTAAAAATCGACCTCTTTTTGGCCAACAGGCCAAAACGAGGTCGATTTTGCTAAATATTTAGCAAAATGGTCGATTTTGCTAAATATTTAGCAAATGTGGTCTATTTTCAGAATTTTTCCTTTTCGCTACTAATATTGAGTTCCTATAAACATTGACGAGTGTGTTAAATTTTTGCTTGAGCAAATCAGTTGGACTTTGAAGAGGAGGTTGTTGGTATGAGTAGTGCGTACCATGGCTTTAAGTGTGAAAAATTGGCACCTGGGCTGAAAACTAAGCTATCGGTTAAAATTAAGCTATCTTCTTCTAAAATTGCAACCCCAACACATTGCCAAATTAAATATGGAAACTGGAGATATTAACGCAATGCATGCATGATGCCACTTTAAGAGCTGCATTGATGGATCGGTTGGTATGGGTGGGCTAAAGCTTCTATTTTTGTTGCGTAAATGGGCCACACGGTTAAATGCTGGCCCTCCAAATTTAATATTCTCAACATCCTGGATTTGATCTACCATAAGGAACACAGAACACTCTTTTTTTTTTGAACTGAAGAAGCAGGAAAAAACTTCCTGCTCATATTATATATATATATATTTATACCAGAAAGACAAAAAAGTAGTAATTACAAACCTAACCACCTGATATAAAAGAAAAAAAAATTCTTAAGAGTCATCAGCATAGACTGAGATTGCTTACCGAACACTACAACAAGAACCAGTTAGAAGATGAGAGAAGGAGTTTCGCCTAAGAGAAACTTCCCAAAAGTAAAACCACGGACAGTCTGAACTGTAACCAGACGTTCATAGGGTCAATCTGACAAGAAATTATCTCCCACTTCGACAGCTGGCTTCTTCTTAGCGATTTCATCGAACTGCAACTTAATCGCAGCCCTACGAATCCTTT
Source organism: Asparagus kiusianus (assembly GCA_022839385.1). Lineage (NCBI taxonomy): Eukaryota > Viridiplantae > Streptophyta > Magnoliopsida > Asparagales > Asparagaceae > Asparagus > Asparagus kiusianus. The sequence continues at coordinate 451,315 of BQKN01001048.1, forward strand.
TTGCTAGCCTGTCCTCTTGAGCACCTGCCCAAAGAAGAGTGTATCTAGCCACATTAGCAGCAATGAGATCAGAATTTTGAAGCTTATCTCTAAAGATGAGTAAGTTGCGGCTGATCCAGATCCACTAGCAACAGCAAGGTAGCACAACCTTCCAAATGCATCTAATGTTACTGTTGACTACTGGTGAATCTTTGATAAGTATCAATTCCTTCATCGAAAGAGGCCAAGAGGCTGCGTTAACACTGGGGAAGAGGGTAGACTAGATAGAGGATGCAAAGGAACATGCAATGAATAAGTGGTCCTGGCTTTCAACTTTTGAGTGACAAAAAGGACACCTAGGGTCTCCGATCCAGCCCTTGGAGACTAGATTGGCCCTTGTATTAAGCTTATGATTACTCACAATCCAGAAGAAGACTTTGACTTTCAATGGGATTGGAGATTTCCAAATGAAATTGTAGAATCTAGATATGCATCCTCCAGAGATAAGAGAAGTATAGAGGGATTTAACAGAGAACATTCCTAATGAGTTAAGGGGCCAGATTACTAGATCCTTGGATACGATAGAATCACAGCCAAGAGGTTCTATATAGGCTAGAAGGTTCTGAACCTCTCTGTATGATTCTGGAGAAGTACATCTTCTGAGAATTGGTCTCCAATGCCAAGATTGATTTAAGAGGAAACCCCGAGTTCTGATATTGCTATCTTTAGAGAAAGCAAGAGAGAAAGCCAGAGGAAAGAGGCTGCTCAGAGAGTTTGGTCCAGCCCATTTGTCGTGCCAGAAACTACACGTCTTACCATTTCCTACAATCCATCTGGCAAAAAAGAGAAAGACTGGAATAATAGAGCTTAAATCTTTAAGCAGGTGAGATGATTTTGGTCTGGGTTTGATCACAACTGGATTAGAATCATCCTTAGAATACAAGGAAAAGGTCACTCTACTGATTAGGGAGTCCCTCTCAAAAATTTTCCACATCCATTTAGTAAGGAGAGAGAGGTTGAAGGCTTGAAGGTTAATAACTCCCAGACCCCCTTCTATTTTCGGTCTACAAACTGAGTTCCAAGCTACCAAACATTTCGTCTGATTTTGTCAATTTCATAAATCAACCACTGAGGTAATTTGAAGAAAGAAGTGTAGTAGAGAGGGAGTGAATACACCTCGAGCATTTCTCGTGATTTGTTATTTAAAATCAAAACATGACAAATTTCAAAATCCCGTTCCAAAGAAAATTTCGTCTGATTTTATCAATTTCATGAATCAACCACTGAGGTAATTTGAAGAAAGAAGTGTAGTAGAGAGGGAGTGAGGAGAGAACTGAGTTCACCAAAGTTAGACGCCCTCCTATAGATAAGGATTTGTTTTTTCAGAGAGAGAGTTTTTTAGAGAAAGAATCAAGAAGAGGGAGCCAATCTCTTCTAGATAAAGAACCTTTTTTGAGAGGAAGTCCAAGATAGGAAAAGGGTAAGGATCCCACTGAACAGTTTAGAAGACTGGCAAGATGAGAAGCCCTACTGGGAGATCTCCCGAGGTAGTAAAGATGAGTTTTGTTTCGATTAACTGCCAGACCAGAGATGAGAGCAAAAATGAGGAGAATAGCTTTTAGAGTAGACATATCTGTAGAGGAGGCTTTAGCAAAGATGATTGTGTCATCAGCAAATTGGAGTGATTTAATATTGTTGAGTTCCCCTTTCAGCTGGAGCTCAGACAAGTCTCCAGAGTCATGACTTGATAGTAACATTTTGTTGAGAACATCAACCACCAAGAGAAAGAGCATGGGGGAAAGGGGATCCCCTTGTTTTAATCCCCTATGACATCTAAAGAACTTTGTTGGGGAGCTGTTAACCAGGACAGCTGATTTAGAGGAGGAAAGGATGTGTTTGATCCAAAGACACCATTTCTGACTAAAGCCTCTAGCTTCAAGGAGGGAGAGAAGGAAGTCCCAATTAACGCAATCAAAAGCTTTGAAGAAATCAACTTTTATAGCACATATTTCCTTCTTTCTAGAAAAACAGAAATTAATCATTTCATGGGCTAACAGAATAGAGTTGAGTGATGATTTGCCTTTTTGGAAGGTAGACTGAGATGTGTCTACTAAGAGATGGATGACCCTATTGAGTCTATTAGCCAAGATCTTCGAGATGATTTTACAAGAACTGTTGATAAGACTGATAGGTCTAAAATCATTTGGGGAGCTAGCACCCTCCTTCTTAGGAATGAGACAAAAGTAAGAATAGTTAATATTGTGGATGGATTGGGATGAGTGAAGAAGTTTTGGGTGAAAGCTATGACATCTTCCTCTAAGGAATTCCAGAAGGTGTGGTAAAAGAGCAGAGGAAGACCATCAGGACCTGAAGATTTATCTGGGTGGAGTTCAAAAACTACGGCTTTGATTTCTTCAGAGGAGAAGGGTGTAGGCATCAAAAATTGCCTATAGGTCTCCATGAACGGCTCAGTGCTAAGAAAAGACAATGCACGTCACAATCCAAGTCACAGGAGCTTGATTGATGTCGACAAACACATGAAGTGGGTTGACAAACTATGTGAAGCAACGGAGTTTCAGAATAATAAGGATACGAACTGATTGGGAGCCCAGTGTCACTTACAAAAGATGAAATGCCCTTCGTGTCTTATTTATTTCACAGATGATCTAATCATTGTAGCTTATAGAACTCCTCGTCGGCTTTCCAACGCACTTTGAATCGTTCAAATCCGAGTTCGGATGAAGAAGTTACGGCGAAAACGAACAAACAGGTATAACGGAACGTCTCAGGCTAAACTGGGACACCCGAGGTGTCTCGGCACGACCGAGACACCCTAAGGTGTCTCGGCCAAAGCCGAGACACCCAAAGGTGTCTCGGACCTGGCCGAGACACCCAAAGGTGTTTTGGAACTTGTGGAGCTATTTTGACCATGATTTGTTTTGAATCTAAAGAAACTCAAAACATAAAAGTTGTAGATATTTTTGTCAGCTTTCCAACCAATCTGAAATCAGGTCATTTAGAGGTCATATGAGGAAGTTATGACCAAAATAGTGCCGAGACACCCAAAGGTGTCTCGGACCTGGCCGAGACACCCAAAGGTGTCTCGGAACTTGTGGAGCTGTTTGGACTGTGATCCCGTTAGAATCTGAAGAAACTCAAAACATGAAAGTTGTAGATCTCTTTGTCAGCTTTCCAACACATCTTGAATCACTCAAATCCGAGTTCGGATGAAAGAATTAGAGCCAAAATACTAAAGAGAATACAAACTATCTCGCACAGGTGCGAGACACCCCGAGCTGTCTCGCACTTGGGACGTGTTTTTGACGGTTTTCAATCAGTTTTAACCACCCGGATCTCTTGGAAGCCTATAAATACAGCCCCTGGAGCCTCATGTTTTTAGATCTGGAATTTTGGAGAATTGGCGAAGCCCTGCCGAATTGAGGAGTGAAGATCCACAAGTTTCAGAGAGGAGGAGGAGAGATCGGATCGAGTTCGTCGGCATAAAGAAGAGAAACTCATCAGATCTGTATCGCCCGTATTCGTTCCTTAGGATTATCCCGTTGTAGTAATCTTAAAAAGAGTGATTATCTCGCTTCGCCGAGATAAGAGCTACGGTTTCTCGATCCCTTCACAGATAGACGAAGCTCTGCCCAATTTTTCAGCAATCAGATCTGATCGACGGTGGTCCACGGATATCAACATCCCCGTCACAGGCCAAGATCCCACGCAAGCAGAAGACCGATAAACGATCTCTGCGCTGTTTGAAAAGAATTGTAATTTTGTATTCATTGTGTAAAAGTCTTATAAAAAGACTAATTTTTGTTTTCGTTGTAAACGTCTAAAGTTTGTAATGAACACGGCAATGAATCAAACAATTTTCTCCCCCAACAAGCTGGCGACCACAGTGGGAGCCAACAGCTTCGCTGCCGAAGCTGTCGTGCCGCAGCCGACGATCAAGATCCCGGTGCTCGAAGAGGTCGAATACGAATTCGACCAGCAGAGATTCGAAGAGTACATCTCCTCCTCCTCCTCCAGATCTGCTCATCCTCATAAGCGCAGGGAGATCTCCTCCTCCCATAAGATCCGCCGGTCTCCAGATCTGAAGACCCGAGAAGTCGATCTCCCCGTCATCACTGCTACAGTTACACCGTGCAACAATCCGCCGACATCCAAAGAAACCAGATCCAACGTTCGTGACAACTCTTCGAAAGTCAGGGAATTGCCCGTTGAAAGTGCACCAGTGCTGATGAAGAGGGCTCGTCAAAGGTGCCGTCAACATCTCGCGCGTCAATTTGCCAAGGCTTTGGAGCCTGTTGACGGGATCTACTATGATGCGGATCTGAAACTCAGAAGGCGTAAAGTGTTCCAGCAACCAGCTTTGGGAACCTCCTCCCAACCACCTACTAATGAATGGGTTCGTGTCAAACGAACTCGTTCAACTCTTGAGGAGCGTATCCACAAGCGCCGCACACTGTTAGCGCAGACGAGGATCCTTGTACGGAATGCACAGGAGTTACAGAAAGGAAAGGTGGTCAAAAAGCCACCAAGGTCTAAGCAAGTTTGGATGCCAAAGGCCAAATCAGCGCCTAAGGCAAAAGCATCCGAGTCTGCTCTCCGACCTTTGTCAACTCCAGATCCCGCTCCTATTGCTCCCGCACCTCCGGTGAAGCCCTATGACAGCGTGGATCTCCCCAAATCTAGAGTCCTATTGAAGGATCGCATCGGTTCTCTATCCGATGATCGAGGAAAAGCGCCTATTAAAGAACGTTGGGGACCATTAAAGGAACCCCGAGCAAACATCCAGACTGGGGGTCGTACGTGACCTCCTAACAAGTTAATTTCTACAACGGCCCGCTTGGGGGTGCGTGTAGAAAACCAGGAGCCCGTTAAGGTTTCACCCTCACAAGGGTGTGATTCTAAGCGTGTGACTCCTATAGACGCCAACAAGGCGATGTTTACTCAGATGAAAACGCGACAGATAGAAGAATGCGTTATACCTGAGAATTCATGTAAACAGCCGATAGGTTGCTCTGACTGCGACGTCGATGAGTTGTACTATCAGGCTGGGGGTACGAATAAATCTCGAAAGAGAGGTACCCGGGAAGCGGACTCTCACTGTCCGTACAAAAAAATTATCAGGGCAGTATTATCAGCGTGTAGCTGCCCCAAGACCGCTCCACGGAGGGTCTCGATATTCGAGAGTATCTCCGCAGAAGCATTGAAACCCAAAGCAAGGCGTTTTAGCAAGAGGCGATCAGCCAATCGAGATAACGAACTCCCAACATTCACCATCAATATGGTCGATAAGGGGAAGTCTCCGATTACTTCTAACCCCGATTTCTCCCCAGGAAAGAGAGTCAATTCGGGGATAGCCCAACTAATGTCTCGGCTTCAATTGGAAGCCGTCGGGCCTGAACAATCCGTAGCCATCGCCAACGTGACTGATAAGAGGAAATCTACCCGACCTTCTGATTCGGACCCCCTCATATCACATCATTTAACTCAGCTACGTGCAGGGACTACTAGACGTAGAGATTATTTGAGGATGACTAGAGGACTATCCTCGAACGATGAAGCGTCAGATGCTTGCTCGGCAGTCGCTTCAGAAGCCACCGTATCTAGTCCCGGACAATCTCGTGAGGTGTTTATGATCAACACCGAGGAAGTAGCCAAAATGGTTGAGGATGCTTTAGCTAATCAGAAAGAAGCATTCAAGATCGAAGTGGAAATGGCTATGCAGGAGATGAGACAAATGCACAACCAACAAATCCGAGGTTTGTCGAATCAGTTAGGTGAATCCAGTCGTCGCAATAATGATAGCCAAGCAGTTAGCGATTCAGACGTGGATGAATACATCAATGTCGATGATCCTCCCGTTGATCAGAATGCTGGGGGTGGCCCCACTAAAAACAACGACGCTGGGGGTGATCCCACCAATGATGACAACGCCGGGGGTGGCCACGTTATTTCTCTTAAGAATCGTCCAGAACCCGATACAAGCGACGATGAGAAAATAAAAGATCTCGAGAGAAAAATCAACGCTCTGATGTCTGATCGAGAGGTGAAAAGGACTGGCATTCTGTGTCCTTACCCGAGAGAGTGGGATTCGATCCCGTATCCAGCGAAGTTTAACCTGATAAACTTCACGCCGTTTGACGGGAAGGGTTCGCCCACTCAACATCTGATCTACTTCAAGTCCCACTTGGGTATGATCTCTGGCAATGAAGTCTTGATAGTTCGGTTATTCGTCGGTACCCTTCGCGGGCCCGCCTTCGATTGGTACCGCCGTCTCAAACCCGGAAACATCACTAGCTGGGAGGACCTGGAGAGCATGTTCCTTGGTCATTTCTTCGATGATGACGCTAAAGTGTCGATCAGGACACTCTTCGATGAGAAACAGAAAGATGGAGAGTTGGTGGGTATCTTCATCAAACGCTTCCGCAATCAGGCAATGAACTGCAAGGATCCCATCACGGAGGAATTCGTCTTGCTGACCTGTCATAACAATTTATCCATTAACATCTTGGACGTTATGGGAGTAGAGCCTGGAAGGAGTTGAAGGTGCGCGGAGAGCAAGCCGAACGCTTCCTCAAAAAAAGAAGATCGAAAGAAGCCAACAGTCAATGCTTGTGGTTGCTAGTGATAATAATCAGACGTCACAACAACAACCTCAAAAACAGCAGAGGATTCTAAATCCAAGACTCCAAAAGAGTACTTTTTCAAGGACGAGGAAGTTTCGAATATTTTCGAGTACCTCCTGAATAACGGTGAGATTGAGCTGCCACCTATTAAAGACCAGGAGGAAGCTAAGAAACTTACGGACCCAAACTACTGTGCATACCACAGGAGAGTTCTCCATCCTACTGAGATTTGTTTCGGCTTAAAGAATAAGATTCAAACTCTAATCGACTCTAGCGCCATAAAGCTAGAATAAGCCGAATGATGGTGCAACACTCCGAAGAGTATACGAGTATAAACTGCTTCTCAACACTCCGACAAGTATAAGAGTATAAACTGCTTCTCAATCCTCCGACCGGTATAAGAGGTTAAACTGCTTCCTGATACTCCAATAGGTATATGAGTCTAAACTGTTTCCTAACATTGATGGGAAGTTCCTAGAGAATTTTATACGTAATATTCTTAAGGATAACCCGATCATGCGACCGAATGCAATGATAGACCCAGTTTCGCGAAGGAAGTTGGGGGTGGATGATTCATATAACGGGAAGTTCCCGGAAGAATTTTTACATGTAATTTTCTTAGGGATAACCCGATCATTACGAATAAAGTGATAAACACTAAACTTTTACTATGATTTCCGAACACTCTTTTGCTGAGACAAGATTCGATCACTTCATTGGATTAATCTTCCATCACAAAACTCTCATTGGTGTTCGACGACTCACAGTCTTCCACTATAAAATCCCTCACTGATCAAATTTATTGACAGTGAGTCCACTAAAATTCTTTCTGGTTTAATCCACTCAAACTTCTGTTATGTTTGTGCACTCAACACTTTCATGGTTAGAGTCCGGATATAATGTTTGGAATTTTGATCTGTCCAACTTGGACGAATCGTCAAACCCTTTTGTGTTAAGTCCCAATCACTTAATACTAGGAACCCCACTTGAGTGATTTGTACGAATCAACGCTCCCATTGTGATTTGCACTCCCACTCCATCTTGGTCAAACCTTTAAACAGTTAGGACCACAACCAAAATCCTCTCTCGATTCCTTCCATGAACGAGAGGTCCACAAATTGAACGGTCAAACCTTTAAACAGTTAGGGTCGTCTCAAGTTCTCGTCTTGGTCAAACCTTTAAACAGTTAGGACCATAACCAAAATCCCCTCTCGATTCCTTCCATGAACGAGGGGTCCACAAATTGAACGGTCAAACCTTTAAACAGTTAGGGTCGTCTTAAATTCCCATCTTGGTCAAACCTTTAAACAGTTAGGACCACAA
>BQKN01001048.1:499257-509474 GCA_022839385.1 Asparagus kiusianus
TGTGCACTTGCAATTTTGGTACATAATTATGCCGCATCAAGTTTTTGCTTGGAACCAAAACTTGATAAATTAAGAAGAAATTTTATAATTTAGTTTTTACAATTTATCAAGTTATAGTATTACACAGTCTAAAAGTCAAATTAAGAAGAAATTTCTACAAAGAAAAAGTAATTTAATGTCAAATTAAGAACTAAATTATAAAATTTACATGGACAGTGCAGATAGCTATAGAAAATAAGTTATATATCTTCATAAAAATTCCATAGTGAGAGACCAACTACAATCGTCTTAATTTAAGCATAAATAATTATTATTTTAGTTACTAATTTGATACGCGTAATTATAGAATAAATCTCCAGCAACAATAGGAATTGAAATTGTATTATGTTGTAGGTAAATAAATAAAAGTTATTAGAGCTCATCATTATATTAAATTTAAAAGTAATAATTAAATTATTAAGCACCAAATATTAGCTCATGTGAGAAAGTAAAATAATCTATGGTCTATATACGTATATAGTCAATCAATCAAACATATTAAAATTATGATGATCATAATCAAAATTATATGGTGGGTTCATACTAAATATAACTAGTCGTGACTACCGAGCAAAACACGACATATCATTCTTTTTTGCTATAATAATCCTGATTTTTAAAATGCTACAGTAATATTTTTAAAATTTTTTGGGTAGCTACAGTCCCGTCTCTGTTACATATTTTTAAAAATGCTATAATATTCCCGTTTGATACAGTGATATTTTTTTTAAAATGCCACAGTACCAATCCTTGTTAATGCAGTTATGATGTTACTGTAGCATTAATGTAGTATGAATAGTGAATATTGGGTTCTCCTATTTGTATAGAGGAGTAGATTTGTAAAAAATAGTACATTAAAGTCAAAAAATTTTAACCACTATATATATTGACTGAAATTTTTTGCATATATAAACTATACTGTCTAGGAATAGTGATGTGCACACTTAACTATGGTCTAATAATCTTAAGAACAACTTATTCTTTAATATCATCATTAATTGATGTATATGTGCATTACATTGAAAACACAATGAAAATTTAGAAAACTAAAAAATAAACACCCTCAAAAGTTTTAAAAATTGTAAAAAAACCATAAAATTTATAATTTATAAAAAAATCATTAAAAATACTACAAGAAATTATATCTTTAACGAAGGGGTTTCCCTTCTTTAAAGATCTGAAAACCTTCGTTATTGTATGCTAACGACGGGAAAAAATCCCTTCGTCACCCGTTGTTGAAGCCCTCTTCGCTAAAAGGTCACGAAGGGATATACTACCCGTCGTGATAAAGTCTATAACGACGGAACATATTACCGTCATTAATATTTACGATGGTAATTATCACCTCGTTACCATCAGTGACGGGGATATTTTTCCGTTGTTACCATCAGCGACGGGATATTTTCTCGTCATTACCATTAGTTACGGGGATATTTTCTCATCGTTACCATTAGTTACAGGGATATTTTCCCATCGTTGAAGACTAATTAATGACGGTTGGATACCGTCGTAATAATCCTCATAATGGGTAATTAGTAACCCTATCAACGACGGTGATTTTCCTTCGTTGATGAACAAAATACGGTTTATAAAACCGTCATTATAGACTACAAATTTCTAATATACATTAATAATAAATTTTCCATTCATAGGCAACTATCATATTATTCTCAACCTGACACTAAGATTCATAACAAAAATATATTAAAAATACCCAATAATGAATAAGAGGAAAAATAAAAATTTCATTCATTAATAACATCAATAAATAAAATTCCATCATCCTCAAATATTCAATACTAATAACAAGAGTTAATATCCTAATTGTTCCAAAGAAAAATACATGAAACTATCTAAAACAAATTAAAATAAAAGTTTGGAAACGACACAATCTTTCATCTCTAAACATCGTCATCACCAGCACCAGCATCACCAGCATCACCAAAGGACTGTAATTTTCTTCATACTGAGTTTCTAAGTTGCCAGTTTCTAGAAAAGTAGATACTAGTATCCTGCTATCATACCTACAGGAAGAAAAATATATTCCAAATATATCAATGAAATCAATAAGTATCCCAATTATTCAAAGAGATTTGTAGAGCTGCAGTGATATCTTTGCATCTGAGGACCAAGACCGTGTAGTTATAAAAATAAAATGCAAATTAACCCACTATATTACTTGAATATTAGTAGAAAACTAAAATTTAGTAAAATAAAACATCTCTAAACATGTAAATGAATACTTATACAAATAAAACTGCACTCACAGTGAAAAGGCTGAAGAACTCGAATGGTTCAGAATCCTGCATTCATTCTTCTCTTTCTTTTCAACATGACTATGATTGTATCTACTCAATGATAGCTCCAGTAAAGGTGTAGAATCTGGGCTGTAGCTGAACTCCTCATCACACGATACAACTTCTTGAGTATACTAAAGGTTATCATTTTTTGCACTATTTTCCCTTGGATCATAACTACACCCTTGCTGATTATCTATTGTGCTGATCAAATTGATGAGTTGCTTCTGAGTTGTAGTATCTACGAGCGCACAAGATTACTCTTCTGCGATCAATTGATCATTTACGACGCAAGCCCCATTGAGAGGTGCAAATTCTGAAACCAGCATAACAAATGCCACACATTAAATTTTGTAAATAGCAATGGTAATATAAAATATTGACAGGAAATATGAAGAACAGTACCTTCAGCATTTCATCCAAACTTTCATTCATCATTCTGACATATAGTCTCAATTATATGAGAAGAATCCTTGCATGTTCTCCGCTGAGGCTCTATGTTACTTTGTTTGCACATGCTCTCTACTTCCACGTCTGACTTTGTACAAGAACTCTGCACTACAATATAACTAATCAGAAACATGACACGAAAGAATAAGCTAATTAGGAGCAGTGTATCAAACATAACAAACTCTGTCCCATACTTTCTAATCAAAGCTTAGCTTTTACTCAAAGCCATTGTTTCTTCTAACAATATATAGTTATGTGGAAAACAAGCTTATGTGTGGAAGCTATTTCCTTGTAAAATAACAAAATTGAGAGGACTTACTTTGGCATCACTCCCTTTCTCACCGTCTTCTTTATTGATATGCACTGGAGGTACTGATCCACCACTAGTTGCTTTGCTTTTCGAGGATTAGCTTCAAATGTTTTCATTGCATTATCATCTTGATGAACACCTTTATTGCCAATGCCATCATTTAACTGGAAAAGTTATAAAAGACGGTGATTAGCAATACCAAAATATAACAAGAGTGATAAGTACTTCATGAGTTTACTTAATAGTTAGGGCTCAATTGCGGATGCTTCCCCTGTAGTATAACTATTTTGAACTTGCTGGTACTGTAGTTTCATTGTTTTGTTCCAGATGGTCCCTTTTTTTCACCTCTTATATCCTAGACGTAAATAATGAGTCCGAGTGTAAAAGAATCGAGAGGATTTAACCTGGTGTGTTTTTTTGTGTGTGGGGGTGGGGGTGGGGGGACTGTTATCTGCAACAATACTAGAGGGGGCCTATCACCCGCGGAGACACCCTATAGAGGGTGGTATCAAGTGATACCACCTTATATCAAAAAATAACCTAGTATAAATCAGATTATCACTTATTAATGAATGTACACTAGAAGTAAGTAGTGAGTAGTAGTTCATTTGAGAATCACCCCTAATGGGCCAAGCCTTCGATGACCCAATCCTAAGAACCCATTTTAAGAATGTAAAATGAACAATTAAGTAGGTGTAGGTCTATCGCTTGGTGTTTATGAAGCTACAGAGAGAGGTCGTTACAACAGAAATTATAAAGAATCATATGCGAAATTGAATGTGAGATCAATGGATGAACAATGACTCAGCAACTAATATTGAAAAATATGTATGTAGTAGTATTTCGAAAGAGGCTATAATGCAACAATTTTATAATATGACGACACTTGGGGGTGAATTGCAACAACGTAGTTGTACTTTTTGAGAATATATCTCATTAAAGTTAAATATATCTTTTGTATCTTATTATTAAGTTTTCCTATTATGTATTAATATGAGAGAAAATTAGTAATATCGTCTTTTATATATACTGCGACACCACTATTTTGAATTCCTGGCACTGTCACTAGGGTCTTAAGTGCAATTATCCCTAAAATAGTTACACATAAGGTTAAAGGTTGAAGGCAACATACAGTTTGTCTCCTCCAAACGTGCAGTAGGCTGTCTAAAAATCACAATAGATAGCTGATTCCCCATCAAACACCGATAATGGAAGTTACAATCTGACGACTTCCAGAAGGCTATAATTTGAAGACTTTCACGTAGATCGATGAAGGTTATAATCTGACGACCTTTACAACAACTGATAAAAGCTCTAATCAACAACCTTTAACATTAGGAGTTACAATTTGACAACTCTCACATATCAACGAGCTAAAGCAAAGATTACAAAATGACGATCTTTGTAACGTTTTGACAGAAAGGGACTACAAATCAACGGTCTCTTCAAACTAAGACGCGGAAGTCCTCCCTGCATACCAGCATCAAGACGCATCGTGTTCACAGCCACGGACGCAGCTCAGATCCAGCTACCAATGCAGCTTCCAAGGCTACCAACACAACTTCCAAATTGTTACAAACACAGCTCACGTTCAGCTCCAAACACTGTCAACGCAGCTTCCAACGCTGTCAACGCAGCTTCCAAATTGCTGCAAACGTACCTCAGATCTAGCTGCCAACACTGCCAATGCAGCTTCCAAATCGCTACAAACGCAGCTCAGATCTAGCTGCTAATACTCCAGCTGTTATCACTGCCAACGCAGCTTCTAATTGCTATGTCAGAGCCTCCAGACGCTGCGTTCGAGCTTCCATATGCTGCGTTTGAATGCAGAATTCACGTCAGAACGCGGATTTTGCGTTTGACTCATTCAAACACGAGCTGAACAGTTTCAAAACCATTTTCCACGATCTGAGGGGATAACAACTCCACTCTGGAGTGATTTAAGGGGCGGTTACATCCTATTAGCCCCACTTAGGAGCGAATTAAGGGGGCGGTTACACCCCTTAATCCTCTATAAATAACTAAGAAATCAGCTTAGTGAGGAGGCTAGATCCTGATCCTTGATCTTTGAGACTGGCTTTTGGATCCTTCTCCTTGGCAGAAAGAAGAGATCTTTGGCTTGTCTAACCAATTACGGTTAAGATCAATCAACTCATCAAGAGTTCTAAAACTTGCCACGCAAGTTCTCCACAACATCAAACCGTGAGGAGAAGACCGCGTTCAAGTGAATCAAGACGTTCAGATCGTCAACGGAGAGCAAACTCGACGCGAGCATTCGAGGGAGGCACTCCATCGCCACCGTGAAGAACCCAGAATTAAACAAAGGGGGAGGATCTCTGTCGATCTTCTTCTCTTTTGTAATCAGGGAATCCAAATTGTAATTGAGATTGAGGGAATACAAGTCAAAATTTTCTTTCATTTCTATTACTACAAATTTTCCACAAACACGTGCTGCCACAAGTTCCTCAGCTCATTTTTACGGACAGGCTTCACGAGGAAGTCTGCCGCACATTTCAGCATGCAGTTGAAAACTATGTTGACAGAGTCATTGGAGGACTGTAGGCTGTCTAAAAATCACTACTGATAGCTTATCCCCATCAAATACCGATGATGAAAGTTACAATCTGACGACTTCCAGAAGGTTACAATTTGAAGACTTTCACGTAGATCGATGAAGGTTACAATCTGACGACCTTCATAATAAATGATGAAAGTTCTAATCAACAACCTTCGCAATCAACATCGGGAGTTACAATTTGACGACTCTCACCTATCAAAGAGCTAAAGCAAAGATTACAAAACGACGATCTTTGCAACACTCTGACAGAAAGAGACTACAAATCGACGGTCTCTTCAAACCAAGACGTGGAAGTCATCCCCGCGTACCATCATCAAGACGCAACACCAATTCAACTGCGAACGCAGGTCAAACCTGGCTACAAACACAGCTCACATTCAGCTCTAAACGCTGCAAATGCAGCTCAGATCCAGCTGCCAACGCAGCTCATGTCCAGCCACAAATGCAGCTTCCGAAAGCTGCCAACGCAGCTTCCATCCACTGCCAAACACAGCTTCCATCCGCTGCCAAACGCAGCCAACGCAGCTTCTAAATCGCTGCAAACGCAGCTCAGATCTAGCTGCTAATGCTGCCAACGCAGCTTCCAATTGCTGTGCCCGAGCTTCTAGTGAATCAAAACGTGAGGAGGGGATACCGTTCCAGTGAATCAAAACGTCGGATCATCAACGGAGATCAAACTCGACGTGAGCATTTGAGGGAGGCACTCCATCGCCACCGTGAAGAATCCAGAATTAAACAAATGGGAGAATCCAGATCGTTCTCCTCTCTTTTATAATCAGGAAATCCAATTGTAATTGAGATTAAATGAATACAAGTCAAATTTCCTTCATTGTCTTTTTACCATAAATTTTCCTACAAACAAAAGATGGCGACTCCGCTGGGGACTAGCTTCTCTGACGAAGAAGTGGTGACGCAATCCGACGTTCATCTCATTGGAACAACCATCGAAACTCTTATTGTTGAGTTTGATCAAGCCAAGTTTGAGGAGACACTCTCGTCCGGATCCCTTAGCCCCAAGGCTATGCGTAAGATCCACAAAGTTTCTAAGGAGACTAAAGCTCCAGTTGTAGTCGACTCATCAAAGAGCTGTCTCCCCTGGGGGTTGCACTGTTCATACAGTCCCTTCTCTAAAGGAGAAGACTTAGCTTCGGCATAACTCCAAGAAAGTCAATCCCCCAACCAATGCGAGCTTCATGTTCGTGAGCCTAAACGCGACCCTGAGCTTCATGTTTCTACTTTAGAACGCAAGCCTCGCGTTTATGAGCCCAAGCATGAGCTCCGTGAGAACCAGACTGAACGTGACCCTCAATAGCGTGTTTTACAGCCGAAACGCGAACCTCAAGCCTTCATTGAATGTGAACTGTAACTTCACGTTTCCTAGTTAAAACACAACTCTCACGTCGACAATGAAGAACGCGACCCTCATGTTGCCAAACCAAAACACGACCTTCGCGTTTTAAGTGCCAAACGCGACCTTCGCGTCTCAAGTGCCAAACGCGACCCTCGCGTCCCATGTACCAAACGCGACCCTTGCGCCCCAAGTTCCAAATCCAATATAGAACCTGGAGTATACCATAGATTTAAGTCATCTCAACCAGATCCATGATCACCAAGAGCCAGTCCTATCCAATCATGAACTGGGGGTTCCAATTCAAACCTCACAATCAGTGAGTAATTCTCCTTGAATCTTTACAACAGATTTGAGAGAGTTCATATTAAGAGAAAGACCGATGCAACAAGTCATTCGTTCATTCCAATATGAACAACTGATTCCTACGGTCCTCTCGAAATGCCAATGCTGTTCATATGCGGTCAAACCGTCGATATTCAACCGACCAACAAACGTTGTTTTGCCTAACCGACGATGACGTTCGCATAGGAAGAAGTCTCCAGAGACCGAGTATCCTGGGGTCACTATCAATGTGATCGGTAGAGAGAAAGCCTCAGGTCCTAGTTCCGATGACTCTGAGACAAGTCGTTCACCGACCATTAGAGAAATCACTAACGAGTTTGAAGGAGTCTACCGACACACTCGGACTCGAACGGGAGCCATTCCCCCTGTCAACTATCGGAGGTTAGCTAGAGGAACTAATTTCGATGATAAACACTCAGCCATCGCGTAGTCTCAATCATCAAGCTCTTTTGTTGAACATGAAAGCTCCGCCTATATGAAAGAAAACCATGAAGATCTCACGAAGAGACTTGATGAACAGGAGGCCATGCTCAAATCTCAGCAGGAGGTCATCAATGAACTCCTGGTCCTGTTAACTCAAATCGTCGCAGACAAGGCCAAATCTCAGAAGACAGATTCGCCACCCAGGTAAGAATCTTTCCGAAGAGGAAGAACGTCTTCATCACGACCTCACACAAGCAAAAGGAAGGGGAAAGTGGTTGATGGTGTTGCTTCTGACCAAGAAGCCCACAACCTGGAATCTTCCTCTGATAAAGGAAGAGAGACAGAGAACGAGCAGAATCTCCAGTTTGCCAAAATGAAAGAATTGGAAGCCCACCTCAATGCCATTGCTAACAAAAGCGAGCTCCAAGAAGAGAGAGTTGCTAGGCCCTATCCAGCCGAATGGGATGTAGCCCCTTATCCTCCAAAGTTTGAAGTCCCGACGCTACAAATTTTTGACGGCACGGGATCACCGAACCAATATATCTATCATTTCAAGTCACAAACTGGGAATGTGATATCAAACAACGTCATACTGGCTTGATTGTTCATTGGCACCCTCAAGAGAGTTGCCTTTGAATGGTTCAGGAAACTGCATGCCGGATGTATCCAAAAGTGGGCAGATCTAGAGAGACTTTTCTTATCAAGATTCTTTGAAGAGGATACAGAAGTCTCTATCCATACCCTTCTCGCCACTAAGCAGAAGAAAAGGGAGTCTGTCAAAGCCTTCATCAAAAGGTTTCGAAACATGGCTCTGCGATGTCTAACAAGTATGACACAGCCTACCTTAGTAGAGACCTGTCGACACAACTTACATACCGACCTTCTAGCACAAATAAGGATTGCAGAATGCCATTACTGGAGGCAACTAATCTCTCAAGGTGAACAGGCTCAAAAGATTATTGCCAGGATCGAAGCTGAAGAACTTTAGCAAAGTAAGCAGGATCTACCTGAGTAATCGGACCAAGCTCAATCTCCTCGGTCAGAAGGGGAAGATACTATGGCCACTGAAGTCAATCCTTTTCAGTAGGATGGCGGGTCCAACAACTATCATGTTAACACTTACCTCTGATAGTCAAACTCATTAGATAGTAGCCCACTAGGTGATGTGCCATGTCTACCCTTTTCCCCCTACACCTATTCAAGACTGGGGGTTGGTTTATTTATAGTTCATTGGATTATGAGTAATAAGTTTTCTGAGTTGTCATGTTTAATAGAATACCTCTGTCAACCACGAAATCTACCAAAATTATCACGTTAACATTTACCTCTGATGATCTTTTCCCCCCAAATTCTCCCACCAATCCTCTTCAATAGGATGATGGGTTCACCAAAACTATCACGTTAATGATCACCTCTGATAGTACATTCCTTCCAAATTCCCCCACCAATCCTCTTCAATAGGATGACGGGTCCACCAAAACTATCACGTTAACGATTACCTCTGATAGTCCATCAACTTGCCAATCTTCTTTAATAGGATGACAGGTCTATAAAACTATCATATTAACAGTTACCTCTGATAGTCAAACTCATCAGATAATGGCCTACCAGGTGATGTGCCTCTATTCCGACTTTATGGATAGTGTCCCACTAGGCGATGTGCCTTGTCTACCTCTTTTTATTCCCCTGTTAAGTCTTAATCAAGACTGAGGGTTGGTTACTTGGAATCTATTGGATTAAGAGTAATAAATCTTTTACATCGTCGAGTGAACATTGCACTTTTGACGATCATCACCCCCACAGAGTATGAATGCAGCTTGCATCATTCCCAATTTATCACGTTAATAATACACCTCTGACAATCAACTTATCAATCATTGTCAATAGGATGATAGGTCCTCGAAATTGCTCAAATCGCAATCTTTCCTAGTAAGACACTAAGTCTTCAAAATCTTATTCAAATCACAAGTATCAGAACTCATCGTTCCTGATGATAAACTCACCTAATAATTTTCCCCAGCGAGACGCTAATTCCCAAAATCTTGTGCAAGTCACAAGTACATATTCTCTTGTCATGTTAACACCATACCTCTGACAATCTATTTATTAATCCTCGTCAATAGGATGATAAGTCCACAAAGTTGCTCCAATCGCAACACATTCTCTTGTCATGTTAACATCATACCTCTGACAATCCATTTATCAATCCTCTTCAGTAGGATGATAAGTCCACAAAGTTACTCCAATCACAACACATTCTCTTGTCATGTTAACATCATACCTCTGACAATCCACCTATTAATCCTCTTTAGTAGGATGATAAGTTCACAAAGTTGCTCCGATCGTAACATTCTCTTGTCACGTTAACATCATACCTCTGACAAATCCACTTATCAATCCTCGTCAATAGGATGATAAGTCCACAAA
>BQKN01001048.1:509484-537521 GCA_022839385.1 Asparagus kiusianus
CACTTATCAATCCTCGTCAATAGGATGATAAGTCCACAAAGTTGCTCAGACCGTAACAAGTTCCTGTCATGTTAATATCAAACCTCTGACAAAATTAATTTATCGATTCTCGTCAATAGAGTGATATGTCCTCAAAGTTGCTCCGATCGCAACACTTTTAACTTATCGACTCTCGTCAACAGAGCGATAGGTCCTCAAAGTTGCTCCGATCGCAACACTTTCTACTTATCGACTCTCGTCAACAGAGCGATAAGTCCTTAAAGTTGCTCCGATCGCAACACTTTTCACTTATTGACTCTCGTCAACAGAGCGATAGGTCCTCAAAGTTGCTCCGATCGTAATACTTTCTCCTTATCGACTCTCGTCAACAGAGCGATAGGTCCTCAAAGTTGCTCCGATCGTAGCACTTTCCACTTATCGATTCTCGTCAACAGAGCGGTAAGTCCATAAAAATACTGTTAGGTTAACATCACACGTGTAACAGTCAAACCCGCCAATGAACTTGTTAATTCTTTTTCAACAAGAATAGCAAGTTTTCATTATAAAATCCCTAGCAGATTAAATATTTTCTGAAATTATCCTAGTGATAATGAAGAAAGTTTCTGAATTTCACTCTAAGTAAAAATTCATGCCAAGTTAATATTACACCTCTGGTGCTTCCAACTTTCTTTCAGTGTTTCAAGCAATACAGGAAGAAATAACAATAAAGTCTACGTATTCAATATCGTAGAGGCCGTTATTAATAACGTCAAAATCCATGACTTACACGCATGGGGGATTTTATCTCGATCCCTAATTAGAGATAAGCCTACGCCTAACACGCGTTGCCAGTTAGTCTTTTCCCGTGAAAATGATAAAGTCTATGTATTCAAAATCATAGCATCAAGTCTAAGAGAGTTCATTCTCTTAGCATAACGTTACATGTGAAACGGATTCAAATAATTCACATGATAGCCCAACTCAAACGGTAGTTGGTAAAGGCTTATCAAATCCGTTGATGGCTGAGGGTTTGCTAAAAATCCTATGAATGTTTGCGAGCCCATCAACTGAATGGTGGTCCTACATGAAAAATCCCTTCAACCAAGATGCCTTCGAAGCGAGTGTAGAGAACGACACCTTCATGACAAGGAATCAACAGCTCCAAGATCAGAGTTGAGATCCAAAATATTTCAAAAATTTATCCCAGTCAACCGCAAACTTTTAAAAACTTTGGAGGGGGTTCTGTAGGCTGTCTAAAAATCACTACAGATAACTTATCCCCATCAAACACCGATGATGGAAGATACAATCTGACGACTTCCAGAAGGTTATAATTTGAAGACTTTCACGTAGATCGATGAAGGTTAAAATCTGATGACCTTCACAATAACTGATAAAAGTTCTAATCAACAACCTTAGCAATCAACATCGGGAGTTATAATCTGACGACTCTCACCTATCAAAGAGCTAAAGCAAATATTATAAAACGACGATCTTTGCAACGCTCTGACAAAAAGAGACTACAAATCAAAGGTCTCTTCAAACCAAGATGTGGAAGTCATTCCCGTGTACCATCATCAAGATGTAACACCAATTCAACCGTGGACGCAGGTCAAACCTGGCTACAAACGTAGCTCACATTCAGCTCTAAACGCTGTAAACGCAGCTCAGATCTAGCTGCCAACGCAGCTCATGTCCGGCCACAAACGCAGCCTCCAAAATCTGCCAACGCAGCTTCCATCCGCTGCCAAACGCAGAAAACGCAGCTTCCAAATCGTTACAAACACAGCTCAGATCCAGTTGCTAATGCTGCCAACGCAGCTTCTAATTGCTACGTCCGAGCTTCCAGACACTGTGTTTGAACATAGAATTCACGCCAGAACGCGGATTTTGCGTTTGACTCATTCAAATACGAGCTGAACGCTTTCAAAACCGTTTCCCACGATCTGAGGGGATCATAACTCCACTCAGGAGTGATTTAAAGGGCGGTTACATCCCATTAGCCCCACTTAGGAGCGAATTAAGGAGGTGCTTACACCCCTTAATCCCCTATAAATAACTAAGAAATCAGCTTAGTTCGAGGCTGGCTTTTGGATCCTTCTCCTTAGGAGCAAAGAAGAGATATTTGGCTTGTCTAACCAGTTGCAGTTAAGATCAATCAACTCATCAAGAGTTTTAAAACTTGCTTTGCAAGTTCTCCACAACGTCAAATCGTGAGGAGGGGATACCATTCCAGTGAATTAAAACATCGGATCGTCAACGGAGAGCAAACTCGACGCGAGCATTTGAGGGAGGCACTCCATCGCCACCTTGAAGAACCCAGAATTAAACAAAGGGGAGAATCCAGATCGTTCTCCTCTCTTTTGTAATTAGAAAATCCAATTGTAATTGAGATTAAAGGAATACAACTCAAATTTCCTTCATTGTCTTTTTACCACAAATTTTCCTACAAACAAGGTCATCACTGCATATATGACACACACACACACACACACACAAAAGATGAGATTGCAGAACACCAGCAAGTATATGTTTCTCTTGGAATAATTTCAAGAGACATGGTATCATACTTATCACAAGAATGTGCTTGCAGCCCTCATGATCCATTATCATGGAAAGGAGGCTAGTTCCTGAGATCGACGGGACCTCAACTTCGACGAGAACTACATCGATACTATCAGGCCTTTCCCTTACTATCTCCCACGCTTTTTGACCATCAGATACTGCAACCACTTCAGAAAAAGAAAATGTAGTATAGATAAAATATAGTCAGAAATTAAGTAATACAAATGCACAAACAATTTTACCTAATTAAGATGGAAGGTATGGTGCTGATATATAGTTTTATAGTTGCAGATACTTGGGAAACCATAATCTTGGGGAAACTATTATATATGGGATGCTAAAACATAGATAGGTTGCACATTTACCTTTGAAATGCCAAAATATTTATCTTTGAGATGCCAAAACAACCTTCAACTCATTAGAATCTCTCTTGTCCTTGAACTAAAACATTTACTTTCTACAATATAATTTTTAGAAAAAAGGATCACATGACAATCTGGGCAACTTCAGGAAGGACTCAGTACTTTCCTCAACTGTACTCACTGAGTTAGTTAATAATTTTTATTTAAAAAAATTTAACTCAAAATTGACTCTTTTTTTAGGGGAAGCTGCACTGCGATCTCAGTTGATGTAAATTTTGATTTTTACAACATGGGTCTCAAGCAAAATCAAATACGATCAAAGGAAATAGAGAAACCGATGATCAAACCTCAGAAGCCCCAACTCTGCGGGTGAACTGGTGAGTCTGAGATAAACCCAACTCCCTTCTCTAGATCTCTGACACCGTAGCTCTCGATGGCCTCAGCGGCCCCTCGATTTGAGATGAGCCCTGCTCTTGCTCGGCCATCGATGGGATTAAGATTGACGAGGACAGAGAAAAAGACCATTTGAGGAGAGGGAGAGCGCTAGCATCACCCCTAATTATTCGAGGAGAGGGAGAGCGCCGCCGTCGAGGAGGACGAATTAGAGGGGGTGGGAGAGGAAGGCGTGGACGAGGAGGAAGCCAGAGAAAAAATAGAGGGCGGCGACTCAGGATTTGAGTAATTTCGAAAAGGAGGGTTTTGGAAATTTTGAGCGTGAAGGGGGAAAAGTTTAGAAGCTGGGTTTGGAGAATTTAGGAGACCGCTCAAATAAGTAGGGATCGATCTCATCGCGTAGACAGAACTGACGGAGTTTAATATATATAAATGCAGTTAGAGGGTGATTTGAGTTTCGCCGTTTCAGGTTATTCACATTAATTTTGATTACTGATCCTGTTATGATTAGGAGTTATGATTAATGAAGGTAATGGACCCCTTCATGTTTAAGGAGACCCAATAACGACAGTATTATGATTAAATTAATGAAGGGATTTGAAAACCGTTATCCCATATCACATCATTATATAATATTTGTAATCACTCGACGAAGGCTTTAAAACCCCGTCGTTATTATATGCACATTAACGACGGTCAACTGGTCCCTTTACTAATTTTGGTCGTTAAATATCGTATTTCTTGTAGTAAAATTTTTAAATTTTGGAGGGGTAATTTGCAACTAAACTTATAATGTATTTACTATTTATGTTTTGCTGTAGTGTAATATTCTTCTTAAAAAATTATCATTTTAATAAATATCTTAAATATCATACTATAGTGACCATATTTTGTAAATTATTAAATTAATATTTAATATTAGATATGTTGATGCCTTGGTATCACACAGTCAGTTGAAGTCACAGAGTTGTTGGATCGTCGAGAGGTTGAACTGTCGAAAGGTGGCCACTTTCCTTGTTCGACTTTATGCCTGATTCTCAAAGTTCGGGGTGGACGGATCACCTGCACATGCAAGAATTGTTGGAGTACGAGGCTTGTTTCCCTCGTGGTACCTCCGACGGTCAAGTCAGCTAGCGGACTTGAGTCTGAGTGGAGTAATAGAACTATGTGTTCTTATGCTATGTGCATTATAGATGATGATCTCTCAGATTTAGATCAGGAGGAAAGTTGTAGATTTCCTACCAGCCAACTTTCCAACTTGCCCCCTCGCGCCTTGGCTATGGTGAATAGCATCTGTATTTATAGGGGATGCCAAGGGCAGAATAGACACTTCGTGAGTGTGCGGTTTAAGATGGTGGTGAGGGGTGAGCTGGAGGCTGAGTCACCCTTTGCTCTACATGTGTCGAATGGCGATAGGATTAAGATCACTTCGGCCTCGATTTGAAGAGCGATCAATGGGACGCGGACTGATAAGCGGCGTGATGATGCATGAAATATGAGTAGACGTGATGTGACTTGTTTTTAGGATGGATAAGCTTTAGTGAAGTTATCTTCTAGCTTCGCTGAGAAGCAATGTACCTCATGATGGGACTCGCGAGAATAGTCGACTCATTGAGAGGAATGACGACTCAAGGATTGCTGGCTGAATGGAGTCGGGTGACGAATCGTCCCGCCTCTCAAGTCGACATGGAGGAGTATCGACTCAACTAGGCTGACTAGGCTCTTGGCAAGTTGCCTGCTGCGAGAGGGCCGACTGGTACCGCCTCTTGTGTTGATATTGATGAATGTCATCTCGTCTGGCTGGTCGGGATTTTGACTCATCAGATCATGTATTTGTAAACAATTGTACCCCATAACAAGATATATGCCAAAAAATACTTTCATGATATAGTTACTTTAATAAATATTTTAATTGTTAAACTATAACCAATTATATTAATAATTAAAAAAGAGTAAATAAGAAATTACCCTCATGATGGGACTCGCGAGAAGAGTCGACTCATTGAGAGGAGTGACGACTCAATGATTGCTGGCTGAATGGAGTCGGGTGATGACTCGTCCCGCCTCTCGAGTCGACATGGAGGAGTATCGACTCGACTAGGCTGACTAGGCTCTTGGCCAGTTGCTTGCTGCGAGAGGGCCGACTGGTACCACCTCATGTGTCGATATTGATGAACGTCGACTCGTCTGGCTGGTCGGGATGTCGACTCATCAGATCATGTATTTGGAAACAGTTGTACCCCATAACAAGATATATGCCAAAAAATACTTTCATGATATAGTTATTTTAATAAATATTTTAAATGTTAAACTATAACCAATTATATTAATAATTAAAAAAGAGTAAATAAGAAATTACCCTCCACATAACAATTGAACTTGCTCACTTTTTCAGATGGTCAAGGGACAAACATCCAATATTCATCACAGAAGATTAAGACATCCAAAAAATGAAAACATGTAACATGAATTAAAATGAGCAAAGAACTAAAAAAATAAAGCATTTAGATATGCACAAAAATAAAGTACTTTACTTATTTTGCTTTTAGAGTTTGACGATATGTTCTAGACTTGCGAAACATACTACTATGTAATCTCAAATGGTATTTTAGCATTCAATTAATAAAACTCTATTATATAATGAAACTAACATAAGAATTAACTTCGATTCATTCTGGAAGCATAAGGAGATTCATAACATGCAATGGAAATCACCCGCAATAACATAGTTTATATCGATTTTGTCACAACATGCATTATTTTAATCTCAAAGCAGGTAATATTATATTTTTTTTATCTCAAATGTTAGTAGAATTGATCCTAGTGCCATTTAGTTCATCTGCCATTGTCTTTCAGTAGTCCTATGGCCTCGTACTTTGTCTACTATCATTGTCAAAAGGCCTTAATGTATCATTGTTGTTTACCACAACTGTCTTAACATCCCACTACCTAACTGGCATCCTCCATCTTCATTAACTTCCCATGCATGGCCACTCCTTGGCATATATGTTCCACGACCAAGTGAAAAAGGCTCGACAAGTCTTTATTCTTATTTTGACTTAATACCATGCATACACAAAATCAGTGCAAATGATTAAATAATTAAAAATGGTAGCTAAAATGATCGCAACGAGATATTGAATAACTGCAAATAACATCACAAATCTTAGTGTAATGATCAAATTTAAGATTTACTATAAAACACATGTACACTTCTGCATCCTCATGAATTTGAGGCCATTTGAGCTACTTTTCTTCATAAGAACATTGGAGGTTATAAATTTTTGTTACTAATGTGGACATGTCAACATGGACATTGCCGCTTCTTGGCTTGGTACTTGTCAACAAACTCTCAACGTTTTTTGTTGCCTCTCATCGATGCTTATTGTTGTCAACAAATTCTCCATGAAGTTTGTCACCTCTTCCCAGTTCTCCTCGGTCTCATCGTCATCGCCAACAAAACCGGTGACTGCCTCTCCCAAGTGCTCCTTGGCCTCAACATCGATCAAGCCAACTTTAAAATGAATCTTTTTAAACGAATTTTTTGCTTTCAAAGCTTCCTCCTCCACTTGCTCTATAGCTAAACTCCTCTCGTAGAACCTTTCGGTCCATCTCCTTTGAGCTTCGATCGTCCTATAAAGTCCACTGTCTTTGGAGTTATTAAATCTTAGAATACATAGAAAAAAATCAATTAATGACAAGAAATATGAATAGTCGCCTTAGTAATCAATTGGAGGGAAGTTAAAAATTAAATGTCTAAATTGATGAGAAGAATTAAATTTATTGCATTTGGAAGAGTCGGTTTATTTGTGGAGGGATTGGAAAAAAGGTGGATGTGAGGAGAATTAAGGAGGGCAGTTTGGGTTTCAGGTTAAATAAATAAATACATATTAATTACAACATAAAGTATCGAGAGTTTTGTGATTTTTTATGTGGATATAAGAATACCTTAAAAGTCCTCATAAAGTATGTATGTATGTATGAGTCAATGTATGTATGACATTTAATAAATGATTTTAGTATGTAAATGTATGAGCAATTTATGATGTATGTATGTGTGTTTGAGGGTATTTTTGATAGAAATGTTTTAACTTATTTTTTTTTGGTCAATAAAAATTTCATTCATCTTCCAATTTGAAAGTTTCTGTACATCAATTCTCAAAAGAACTGAGATCACACTGAGAAGCTAAAAGCCAATCAAGATATTACAATCTCAAGAATTATAAGGTGCAAATCCATTCTTTATGTCCTGTCGAGAAAGGACCATTGAGTATGGTAGTTAGTAAGCCAAACTTAATCTCCTTGAACAATGCCACAACAGGCTTCACTTCTTGCATGAAGATTTTAGAATTCCTTTCACGCCAGATGCTGTAAATTGTAGCAGTGAAAGCCATTTTCATAACTTTCTATTTAAAGCCATTCCCCCTCAGTCTTAAGCAATACCAGTCCATAATCCGTTCCCTATTACATGACCTCCACCTGAACTGTAACCAGTCTATGATCAGGAACCAAACTTCCCTTGAATATTAACACTCAAAGAAGAGATGATTTCTACTCTCATTGCCATTGCACCAACAACAACTATTTACATTCACAATTCTCCTTTTGATCAATCTATCTTGTGTAAGCAAACGATCATGAGCAGCTAGCCAGCTGACAAAAGAATGTCTGGGTAGGCATGATATCTCCCACACAGACTTATGCCATGGCACTTCAGAGGCAGCAGGGGATAGGGCAGAATACAACCTTGAAAGCTGGATTTTAGAATTCTTAAAACAACTTTGAATTAGTTGAATCAAGTTGCCAACACTACCATACGCTCTAAGTGCTTTATCCCTGACTTTCAAAATTTTTTTCCACATCCAAGAATCCTTGCTCTTTGCTTGAACATTCCATATATCATGATGCTTTAAATATGTGCCATGTATCCATTTGATCCAAAGACTGTCTTTGTTTGCATGAATGAACCACAGAGTTCTTAAAGTAGATGCCATATTACATATATGAGCTGAATAGATACCAAGACCTCCTTGTTTCTTGCTTAAACAAACTTTATCCTAAGAAATAGGATACATTTTTCGTGCTTGATCTGTTTTCCCCCACAGGAAAGATCTACACAGTTCATCAATTTCCTGTAAAACCCTGATAGGCAAGACATAGTTTGATGTACAATAGATTTGTATGCCTAATATTATACTTTTGATAATCTGTAATCTCCCTCCATAGGATAACATCCTATTTTTCAGACAAGCTTGAAATTGATTGGATATTCTGGTTAATAGAGGAAAGCAGTCATTATATGATAGCCTTTTGCATATCAATGGAACACCTAAATATTTAATGGGGAAAGCACCGTCATTAAAATTCAAGAATCTGTCAATTTGCCGTTTAGTGATTTCATCCATATCCCCATAGAAAACCTTACATTTGTCTTGATTGGCTACCAGTCCAGATACAGAGCTAAAATCCTTGAAGCAATCAAGAAGAAGTTTGACTGAATGAGGATCACCCTTTGAGAAAAGTAAGAGATCATCCGCAAATATAAGATGTGTGATCTTATACACACCACACCCAGGATGAAATTTAAAGGACTTGTTCTCCTTAAGCATCACCAACTTCCTAGAGCGATACTTCATGCCCAAATTAAACAAGTAAGGTGATAGAGGATCACCTTGTATTAGGCCTCTCTCCCCTTTGAAATAACTGTGGAGAGTGCCATTCAAAGATATGGAAAATTTAGGTGAAGAGATACACACCATAATCCAGTTTATGAAATTTGTAGGAAATCCAAGGCCTATTAGCATCTCATTTAAGAAATCCCAGTTTATAGTATCAAATGCCTTTTTAATGTCAATGCTCAGCATAATTCTTGGAGAGATATGCTTTCTATTGTAATTCCTCACAATCTCATTTGCAAGCAAAATATTACTTGAGATCTGTCTGCCTTTGACAAAAGCAGATTGAGCCTCATTTACTAGATAATCCATCACAGATTTGATCCTGTTAGATAGGATTTTTGAAATTATTTTGTAGAGGCAGTTACAAAAAGCAATAGGCCTAAAATCAGATAGAGACTTAGGGCAATTCACTTTTGGAATCAATGTGATGGAAGTAGAATTAATCATTCCAAGAATTTTGCCAGATTGAAAGAATTCAGAGATGGCCTTAGTTACCTCATCACCAATAACTCTCCAAGCTGATTTGTAAAAGGACATACTAAACCCATCAGGCCCCGGAGCTTTGTTATCATCCATAGAGAAAACTGCACTTTTAATTTCATCTTTGGTCACAGCAAAGGATAGGGAATATGCTTGTGCTTCATTTAGACAGGGACCAATGCGGATGATATTTATGTCAGGTTTGATAGTTGGTGAGCTAGAGCCTATAAGCTTCTTATAAAAATCAATAAGCTCTTGAATGATCAGACCACCATCTATGATTCTGTCCCCTGCACTATTGTATAGCACCATAACTCTATTAAGATTCCTTTTAGCTTTGATAGCAGAATGAAAGCAACTTGTACTTCTATCACCATGTAAGCACCATTGAATTTTGGACTTTTGTTGGTAGAAAGACAGTTCACACTCAAGAAGCTTATTGAGTGATATCACACAGGATTTTTCCTGAGCAATTAAATCAGGATTAAGAGGGTTAGCTTGTTAATTTTTTTGAGCAATCTCCAGATTAGACCTTGCTCTCAAAACCTGCTCACTAATGTTATAATAATTTTTCTTGTTCAGATCTTTAAAAGCAATCTTCAATAATTTCAGCATGCTAGCAACAGAATACATAGCACAACCTGGAATATGAGTCTGCCAGATTGAAGATACTATAGGTAAGTAATTGTCATGATTGATCCATATCTTGAAGAATTTAAATGGCTTTTTCCCTTGCACACATTCATCATATATAGCCACTAGAGCTGGGGAATGATCTGAACAATTGGGTAACAAGTATTCAACATGACTAGAGTTATGTAAATTTAACCATGCATCATTTACCAGAGTTCTATCCAATCTACTCCATACTCTGGAATTTGCCTCTTGTTTATTATTCCAAGTGAAGAAGCATCCTTCAGTTTTCAAATGAGAAAGCTGGCAGCTATCAATGAAATTCCTGAAGTCAGATATTTCAGCATCAGTAACCATTGCACCACCTAGCTTATCCTCATTTCCAGTTATAGCATTGAAATCACCACATAGGATCCATGGCTTATTCCCAATTGATTGTTGAATATGTTTCAACTCTGATCAGAGAGATTTCCTATTTATAATCTGGTTGTAACCATATATTGAAGAAATATGACATTCAATCCTTCCATCTAAGGATTTAGCTGTACAGGTGATGTGTTGAGGTGAATAGCTATCAACCTGGATATCCAATGTATTTGGATCCCATAAAATCAAAATTCTAGTTTTGCGTGAATTAAAATCATTTGAAAACCAATTCCAATTCCAAGCAATTTTTTTAGCTATAACTGGCAGCTTGCAAGTCTTAATTTTTGTTTCAAAGAGAGCCATGAAAGTAAGCTAAAACTGTTGAATATGAAGCTTAACTATATGCTGCTTAGAGGACTTATTTAGCCCTCTAATATTCCAGAAAGAGAAGTTCATAGAGATGTAAAACCCCCCTATCCACAGTAGAGGGATCATCATCCATAATTTTAAGATGAACAAAAGAATTCCCTAGAGGGAGACCAGATGTTTGCATATGGGACCTGTCTTAATAGTTTGTAAACATTTACCACCAAAAGATCCACCAGGTCCAAGGTCATGAACAGACACAACATGCACAGGTGGTTTTTCCCCTTGAGAGCAACTATTGACAAGCCCACTACCAGTAGAAACCCTAAGTCCTTTATCCTGAACAATATGCATACAATGAGAGGAATTAAGATTCCTTACCAGACCTGTCCCAATGTTCACATTATCAGAATTTGGTGCCTGGACATGCACAACTTCTCTTTGACTCATAGACAACTCCTCATTATTAACCATTTGTGAAGTTTGCCTTTTGATATCATCCTCCTTCTGATTAATTACATGTACATGTTTTCCTCCTTGAGAACAACTATTGAAAATCCCACTACCAGAAGAATCTCCAAGTCATTTATCCTGAACAATATGCACATACTGAGTAGAGTTATGACTTCCTGCCAGACCAGCCCCAATGTTTGTAGATTTTTGAGGCTGAACATGCACAACATGCATGGCTTTACTTTGACACTTAGACAAATCCTCATTATTACCCATTTGTGAGACTGGCCTTCTGATCCCATCCTCCTTCTGAAGTGAAACATGATCTGATTGAAAGCCTGACATATCAGATTTTTCACCCCTATTTCCAGAAATACCCTTCGGCACCCATCTCTGAATTTGAGGCTGTTTTTTTACAAAAGTTAGTATCATGCCCCACAAGTTTGCAACTATCACACCACTTAGGCTTTAATTCATAAATCACTCTTTGATTGTAATGTCTGCCATTAGGCCCATGGATAGGTATAAAATCAGGAAGGGGGGAGGGCATATGAACCTCTATCAAAACCCTTGCATAAGCTAACCTTTGCTTACTGGCGGTGAGCTTGTCTGTAGTTATAGGTTTTCCAATATAACTAGCTATTTTGCTTACAGCATTCGAACTCCACAAATTTAGTCTAAGCCCAAGTAGCTGAATCCATAAAGGATAGACATTTCCATTTATCCTTTCAAGATCTTCTTCATTAGTCCAGGTTTTTAGAAGGAGGGGTCTAGAGCCAAAGAACCATAGGCCATTCACAAGAATGTAATCCATCTCCATCTTATTTTTGAATTTAAACAAAAACAGACCTGGTTTAAGTAAACACAATTCAGGAATTGACCAGTGAGCCCATGCTTTATGCACAAAATTTTCCATGGCTTTAAATTTGACATTTAAGCCTAAAACTTGACCAATTAAAGAGAATTGCCAATTTGCATTTCCTTCATTCCATTCCTCATCACTAAATGCCACAAAATCATTATTCACAGGCTTCACAAAATTCAAATTCATACCATTCCCAGATTTCCTGTTATCCGCAAAAAGGCTAACCCAACTCTTCTTGATATTATTGTTTCCAGGATCAAGAATTTCTAAATTCTTTCCTTTATCATCAATTTTGAGCGGGTTCAGAGTAACAAAAGCAGTTGAATTCAATTTTACAGCATTAGTATCCACAAGATTGTTCTCATTATATTTCACCTTAAGAACAGAATTCAAATTATTATTAGAAGATCTGGTAGAATCCAAGACAAACTGCTCTCGATAAGAATCTACACCAATTTCAGCCTCATCAGTCCAAGAAGCCTTATCAGATCCGCAAGCATCGGATTGAGAATTCAAAGAACAGAGATGGCGAAAACCATCAGTTTGAGCTCCATCGATCCCCTGAGGGGAAATTTGATTCCTATATGAACCAGAGCTACAATCACCAGATTGAGAACTCAAAAACTCACGACGAGCTAGAACTCCCATCCTCTGAGAAGAACGCAGATCAAACTCTGGATCTGACATAGGAACAGAAGAATTCAAGATATCTGCCATTAACTTCTTCTTCCTTTCTCCCTTAGGACCCGTTGACCCCATAATTCCTGACAAGGAACCATCATCTTCTTCAAAAAACTTGATATCAAAATGATCAGCAGAGGGAGCAAGACTTGAATCTGAAGCTCCCAATCCAATTTTGAGAATATTTTTCCCTTTATTACTCTTTTTTTTGCCATTTTGAAGATTTCTCAGCGGGGGCGTACGTTAGCAAACAGATCGCATGCTAACATACACCTAACTAACTAACCGCTCCTTTTTTTGAGTTAGGTTGATGCGAAATGGTTGCTATAGAAATATGAAATTTTAACTTAACTACACACTTTTATAATAGTATATAAGATTACAGTAATATCGAACCAAATTACACGTCGATATGCCCTATAATTGAGGATGTTTGTAAACTCTTGAATGGGCGCTACTGCTTGCATGTTTTTTTTTTTTTTTTTGGATCTTTCCTCCAATACTTGCTTACAAACGCACAATATTGACCGGCCCACGACGTATTTAGCGCCCATTAATATCTTTGTAGGCTTTGGCTCCGTCCAATGAACGTTAAGATGGACATTTAATGGATGACGCTATGAATTTTGAAGATCATATTTCACTAAACTAAAGTTTTACATCGTGTTTCATTCATAATGAAAAACATAAAATTCCAACTGTTGTTATATCAAGACAATGAAATATATTTCCGCATTTTTTTAAAGTTTCATATTTCTTATTTCGAGTTTTTGCCTTTACACCCAAAATTTTTACTCTGATTTATTTTTAAACCTTAGCGTGTTATTTGGCAACAGGTTAAGTGAGGGGTTAAGGAGACTTTATCCTTCTTAACTGGCCAAACACAAAAATCTATGTAAGAGTTAAAGTGAATTAACCCTCTATAGTTTGTCAAACAAAAAAAATGTAGAAGAATTAAGCTAATCCTTCTGGAGGGATTAAAATGGGTTAACCCTTCAAAATAAGGGGTTTATTAATACTCCTATTTAGAAAGAGTAAGAGTTAACTTCTTTATTTATAAAGAAAATAATCAAAATCTTCGTTACTCCCAAACACTAAAAATTATCACAAGGGATAAAGTAAATTTTATTTAACAGGTTAAAAACTTAGTCATTCGGGTTATCAGATGGGCTAACTACGTTAATTATTCTCCTTAATCCATCTTTCTTAACCCTTTTGCTAAATAGGCTAGTAGTTTTATTTGAACCTATAATTATAAACCTAAACAACTGTGCATATTTGTCTTTGAGCTCAATCCCCCAAACATACTACATGACTCATGACTATGCGGTTCCCATAAAGCAACATAAGACACCAGCATTTTACCCTTTTCTCCCCGCCCCCCACCATAGTTTGCATTAAGGGATTCTTTTTGTGAGGTTAAAGGAGCAACCTATATTTTTTTTTTAAATTTGCAGAAAAGCCCTTAAAACATTAAGCTGCAAAAACACTCTTATAAATTTAAAAATTATAAAAAACACCATAAAATTTTCAAATATATATAAAAATCTAGGAATTAATATTATACCCATGAGATATTTGGAATTTGCAGAAAACACCTTAAAAATTTTAAAAAAGCAAAAATACCCTCAAAAATTGAAATTTATAAAAACACCCTAAAAATCAAAACTTAAAAACAGGTGTGTTTTTATAAGTGCTTGTAATTTTTTATCTTCTTAGGGTGTTTTTGTAAATGTTTAGGTTGTTTTTATAATTGTTGAAGCTTTCATGGTATTTTCTATAAATTGCAAAATTTTTAGGGATATGTTTGTAATTCCTATAATTTTGGTGTATTATTGTGGGGTTAAAATTTTTAGGGTATTTTTTTACAAATTTTGTTTTTAGAATGTTTTTTGCAAGTTTCAAATTTTCTAGGTGTTTTTTGTAAATTCCCAAAAAAATTTGGGTGGGTGTTTTTAGATGAGGAAGAGAGCGTGAGAAGTTTTGAATGGGTTGGGGGTACTTTGGGGTTTTTACATCCTAAAAGTATGCATACTACCTACTTTGATCATGAATTATACCATTTGAGTTTAAAGACAAATACACAAATACGTGTGGGTTGATATGTACATATAATTGTACCTCAGTTTATAAATAAATTAGGGTAAAACTTTGGGCTTAAGGCAAAAATCACTTCTTATTTTATTGATAAATAACTATTATGGATTTAAGGTCTTTTTTTTATTAATATGGAACTTCATTCCTCTCTTAGCTCCAAGTAATTCGTGGAATTCAAATATGACCGACTCTTCTCCCTCTCAGAACACAAAAAATTAGAGGTGCAGGGAGTTAATCCAAACAAGAACTTCAGCTTCTTGTAAGATCTAGTTAAGAGTTAGGTTATTTGCATAGGAGTACGTACGCTGAATATAACACTTTAATATCGACGATTCTACATTCAATATTGAAGAAAATTATAAATTTATCATGCACGTCCAGTTTATCTAGTTTCTATTATTAACTCCAACAAATCAGTAGAACCTAAACCTGTAATCTTATCAAGATAACAAACTTTTCTTGTCCTTTTCGCCATTGTTATATAGAGAAGAATGTTTGTTGGATACATGCAATAAGTTAGAGAAAGAGTCATGGGCTTTTTTTACAAATACCATAAAAATAATCATTCAGCAAATCAATTAAACAAGGCTGTGTCCAATTCGTTAGCTGGCTACTGAAATAATTTGCGTGAAAATTTGATTTCATTCGAGGAAAGAACAGTTGGGTGCATGTAGGGAACCGAGGTGAGATTAAAAGAGAGTTAGAACTGAACAAAATGGTGAACGACAGAACAGCGGAGCGAGTCTATAGGCACGAGATCCGGGTCAACACGAAAATAGGCGTGCCAATTTCTTAGAAGATACGCATACTTATAAATTGTTTAGTTTATCACTCTCTTATTAACTTATAATAGTTATTTATTTCTCTCTTGGTGGTGATGCTTGGCTCGTGATCCGAACTCCCTCATATTTGAGTAGTGAAAATTATGCTTATGCTTATGTCATTTTGATGATTTGATACTAAATAGACTCAGAACGTCTGTTTTTTTTTTAAAATTACAGTTAGGGTTTATGTGTCTTTACTTTTGAAAATTACTTGAGTTTTATTGCATCGAAGATGATTAACATTTTTTAAAATAATTACACCCTAAGGACTACCTCGCTAGTTCAAATTATAATAAAGAGTTGGTTTAATTAGTTCTGTCGAAGTCATAGTTCCAAGTTTAAACTACAATATTTTTCTTTGAAAAATAATTAACGATTCAAAAGAAGTGTAGTAAATATTTTCTTTAATTAATAAATTCTTTGGCATTACCTCACCTAGATTACTAAACAAATTAAGATTCGAATTATATCCACCTGTGATTCTTCGAGGAATTAATATATGGTTCAACTTGCCATTGGGAATGATCGTATGCATCAAGCTAACTAATGATATACAATACTAAGTCATTATCATATTTATAAGTATTGATTTCAGCATCAACTGGTTTGAGTTTGGGGAAAAATATGTACATGCTCCAAAAACAGAAATTTCATGTGACGAGGCCCCTCATAGTTTTCCCCATATGAATCAGCCCCTTGATGTGTGACACTTTGTACTGCAGTCATTTTTTATCAATTATCACATGCCAGCTAAGCTAAAATCCCAAATTATCCTTATCCTCTCTCCTCAATCCCTCAGACCCAACACTCATATCCTCTCTCTCTCTCTCTCTCTCTCTCATCTCTCTAATTTATGATGTTTCCTTTCTAGTAGACATTAAATTACACACGGTCAAGAATCTTGCTGCGAATAAAAACTTCTTCTGGACCATCAATTAAGTTCTTGGACGTTTTCTATGCCGGCTGACTCTTCAAATTTTTTTTTAATTTCATTCTTATCAAGTGTTCTTCTACCAAATGTATTGAATAGTAATCTATGAATATTTTACTTTCAAGAAGTAAGATTATCTGTTTCTTGATAGAATAGTATTCTTGTTAACTTCATTGTTGAAAATGTTATGAGATGATACAGTAAATGGACAGAACAAGCCCCAAGGACTCTGTGAGAAATCAATTTACTCCTCTAAGACCGGCACCATCGGACACAAATGAGGTACTTTATAATTATGTTCTCCTTTTTCCAAATTCTCTTGGTCTGGCAATTGCGGCTTCATTTTTTTTCTCCTTCTCTAAGTATTTTTTTTAAGATAACTAGATTTTTAAAGTCTCCTATGACATAATGGTTTTTAATTCTATGCATGATGTGGATAGATAAGAACTCAAGTCACAACCACTAGGGTTAGAGTGGTCTGAGTATTCCTTGAAGAGTGAGCCAACGACTGCAGCCTGCTATTTTAGTTGAAACAGCAAAAGATTTGATGAAATTAGCATTAGATTTTGATGGCCTCACTCTGAATTTCATATTCATGAACAGGTGCAAGACTCAAATACAAGAGGGGTTGTTGGTTTTGATGGCCTTCGTATTTTACCTTCATACTTTTTAATTCATGCTTCTACATTAGTTCTAGCTTGTATACAACCAGTTCTAGCTTGTATACAACTAGTTCTAGCGCACACATTTCTAGTTCTAAACACAACCTTCGTATTTTACCTTCACACTTGTTAATTCTTTCTTCTACGTTAGTTCTAACTTCTATTACCCTAGTTCTAGCTTGTATACAGCCAGTTCTAGCCCACACCTTGCTAGTTCTAAACTCAACAAGGGTTTTTTATATGCACACTTGTTAATTCTACCTTCTACGTTAGTTCTAACTTCTATTACCCTAGTTCTAGCTTGTATACAGCCAGTTCAAGCCCACACCTTGCTAGTTCTAAACTCAACAAGGGTTTTTTATATGCACACTTGTTAATTCTACCTTCTACCTTAGTTCTAGTTTCTACTACCCTAGTTCTAGCTTGTATACAATCAGTTCTAGCTCACACCTTGCTAGTTCTAAACCCAGCCTTCATATTTTACATTCACACTTGTTAATTCTTTCTTCTACATTAGTTCTAGCTTCGATTATCATAATTCTAACTTGTATACAGCCAGTTCTAGCCCACACATTGCCAGTTCTACGTTAGTTCAAGCTAGAACTTGGTAAAATACGAAGGCTGAGTTTAGAACTAGTAAGGCGTGGGCTAGAACTGACTGTATACAAGCTAGAACTAGGATAATAGAAGCTAGAACTAAGCTAGAAGCTAGAATTAACAAGTGTGCATGTAAAAAACCCTTGTTGTGTTTAGAACTAGCAATGTGTGGACTAGAACTGACTGTATACAAGTTAGAACTAGGGTAATAGATGCTAGAACTAACATAGAAGCATGAATTAACAAGTGTGAAGGTAAAAAACGTGGGCTGAGTTTAGAACTAGCAAGGTGTGGGCTAGAACTGGCTGTATACAAGCTAGAACTAGTGTAATAGAAGCTAGAATTAAGATAGAAGCTAGAATTAATAAGTGTGCATGTAAAAAACGCGGGATGAGTTTAGAACTAGCAAGGTGTGGGCTAGAACTGGTTGTATACAAGCTAGAACTAGGGTAATAAAAGCTAGAACTAACGTAGAAACATGAATTAACAAGTATGAAGGTAAAATACGAAGCTGAGTTTAGAACTAGCAAGGTGTGTGCTAGAACTGGCTGTATACAAGCTAGAACTAGGGTAGTAGAAGCTAGAACTAAGGTAGAAGCTAGAATTAACAAGTGTGCATGTAAAAAATCCTTATTGGGTTTAGAACTAGCAAGGTGTGGGATAGATCACTGCTGGAATTTTAACTTTTAGCGACGGACAAATCCGTCGCTATAGGTCGATTTTCCGTCGGTAAAAGTTTTAGCGACGGAAAAAATAAAGTTCCGTCGCTAAAATATCGACGCTATAATAGGGGTGCCTAAAACGACTTTTAGCGATGGACTTTCCGTCGCTAAATATTAGCGACGGATTATTAGCGACAGAAAATTAGTCGCTATTCTAAAGTAATAAAAAATTAAAAAAAAAAAGCGACGGAAAATCCGTCCCTAAAAAAATTATTAGCGACGAAAAATCCGTCACTAAAAATTATTAGCGAAGGAAAATCCGTCGCTATTGTTTCTGGAATATGCACAGATGTGATTTCGTGCACGTTTTCCATCGCTAAATAATACTTTAGTGACATAATTGCCGTTGCTAAAAGTATTTTTAGCGACGGAATTTCCGTCGCTAAACATTTTAAAAAAAGAAATTAAAATAATATTTTGAAAATTGAAAATACCCTGTACAATATCGATAATAATTTTTAAAAACCTATTCAATCAGCAGAAGAAAGCTTCAATCTCACGCAAATATCACATCTCACGCATATATCACACATTTAATTCAATAAAAGCAAGTAAAAGTCTCTCGACAGGTACATAATAAGTATTGTTTATACAACACAAGAAATTGTTTTCAAAGTTATATTAAGGACAATCAATCCTCCTGATCATCATCATCCTCATCCTCAACACCAGCCACATTATGACTACCCCCGGCTGCACCTTGTGAAGAAGTCCCGGCCTGTAAATATAAATCAAATGTTAACAAGTGTGTGTAAAAGTTAATAAGAGTACTAATATAAATATACTACAACCAACACCACAAAATCACAACACAACAACACAACACCACAACACAACAACACTACACCATCACAACACAACACCACAACACTACACCATCACAACACAACACTACACTGCACTGCACAACACATCACCACACATCACACCACAACACCACCACAAATCCTCCAACCTCACCCACCAACCAACAACACTCCCCCTCGCCCTACCTCTCCCCCCTCAACCACCACCACAACAAAATCCACACTCCTCATCCTCAACCACAAATCCTCCAACCTCACCCACCAACCCACCAACCCACCAACCAATACCACCAACACTACGCACGCATACACCATCAACACCACCATCACATAAAAACATTATAAGTATATATTTTGAGGTTTGTGTTAGGGTTAGAGTTAGGGTTTGTGTGTAACAGTTTGTATCGGTGTGTATCAGTATGTACGATATCATCTAATAAAAAAAAAACAAAGTATATATATTACCTGTGATGACAAAAACCGTCTCCTATATGCCTCCTGAGCCTCCTGAGGTAGAGTCGACATGAATTGTGTGAACTCCAATTCGGTCTGCTCCCGGCGCCTCCGTTCTTCCTCTAGAACCCGCTGATATGTTGTTTGCTGCGACTGCCAATCTTCAATCGCTTTTAATCGCTGCTCCATCGAGTCTTGATATGAACTGCTTCCTGGTGTTCCTTGTGGTGCTGCAGACTCGTAGGTGCTACTAGACTCGTGCGGCCTCTGCTCGGATCCTCTCCACCGATATCTGTTCTTCCTACTAGGTCCAATGACCGTCTCGATGATGGAGTCCTCATCCTCCCTACTTAGCCGGCCAGGAGTGTTAGAACAGACCTGAGACTGAGTCAATTGCTCCTGTACCTTGGCATGTACTTTCTCCTACGATATATCAAAACAACCCGGGCAAATCGACTTAATAATGATGCATTGATATGAAATTGAATATATAAATGAACTGCTACTTACAGCCAGATCCTTATTCTTTGCTTTCTTCTCTTCATCGGCGTAATTCGGGCTCCAGGAAGTCAGAATACGATCTGCAAAATGTCTGAGATCTCCCCTTCCCTATTTTATTCAAATATATCATTAACCCATAACACATAAATTATACTCAACGTAAAAGCTAATATATTATATACCTCAAGCTCTAATTGATGATAATGCTGGCTGAATGTCCCGGAGCCCCCGTGATGCTCGTAACTGCGAGGCGCGTTGCGATTCCTCCTTGCTATTTCAGCTTAAGCCTGCAAAACAATGTCAATTCGAAACAATATAGAAATTCAAACAATAAATTAAAAATATATACTTCAATAATACCTGAATTTCAGCCGTGTCCCAGTAACTGCAAAGTGCAAAAAATCTACTCCATCCACACGCGTGTCAAGATGCCAGTATCACTCCCAATCTTCTGTTATTTGGACAAAATATTTTTTCTTTACCTCAAACCGCCATCTCTTGAACGATACATTGATTTGCCCGAAGCAGTACGTCCAGGCACAAATATTATCGTCAAGAAAGAAAAATCGCTTCAGCATATAAAGAAAAAGTAGATACAAATCAGTGTATTAAACATAATAATAAACTAATAACTAATAATGATGAAAATTAAAATAAATGACTCACACATATATATCTCCAACAAGCCACCAGCGCATCAATCCGCTGCGATTTCCACGTCAAAAATATGTTGAAGAAATCGTGTCTCCTGGCTAAAGCGGTAAGGAAATTGTTGAAAGCATTGGCAAAGGCCCCAACAGGCACTCCGTTTTCCCATCGGATCACAGCCCTCCGATTAATATCAGGGATGAGGTTCGATTCCTTAGTAGCATTGCGGCCGCGTCTAGGAGGTCGCTCGGTACCTGCGAAACAAAGAATCGAATGAAACAATGAATCAATGTATATTTGTGAAAAAAATTTAAAATAATAACCGATAGACTATAAAAATTTATTCATACCTTTCAGTTCGAGGCATCTAAGCTTTGCTTGTTTGTACCTTTGCTGCGCGATGGGGCGCATAATATGATAAGAATCCCAATCATCCCTCACCTTGGCCGGACCGTGGACTCGCTGATCCGTAATAGAATCTGGCGGTAGTGCCGCAGTTTCTAAAGCTACGCTATACGGCTCAAATCTCCTCTCCTCTAATATATCTGCATGCGGTGGTGGTGGTATCTCCGCATGCTGTGTAGGATCAGCCTGTGTCTCCACGTCATATGGAGCATCTCCGCGTGATGTGTCCTGTGGCTGTGAGTCATGTGTAGCATCTCTTCCTCCTGTGTAGTAAATGTTAAAAATATATTAGGCTCATGTTAATAGTTAATAGAAATGTACAAATATAACAAATAAATAAAAATACCTGATGTAGAGGCATGTGCGTCGCCTCCAGAATGTCTACCCAAAATTCTCTCAAGCGCTTTCTTACGTAATCCTCTCGTCATCTATACTTTGAAAACATAATGAATATCCAACAAAGGCAATAATATAATACAGATGTCCAGTTAAACAGATAATACAAATAATTAATAAAACAGCACATGGCAACAGAATCGCGTGTACATGATGTCCAGTTAAACAGATAATACAAAGACAATAATGTAATACATGACACACCGTGTTACATGATAACCAGTCAAACAGATAATATAAAGGTAATAATATACAAGCATACACATCCACATGATAACCAGTCAACCAGATAATATAAAGGCAATAATATAATGCATACACATCATGATACATGATAACCAGTCAAACAAATGATGTTGAGGCTCTACTCTGCGATCGTGTACGGATAGCCTACGACCGTGTGCGTGCCAACGAAAGGACTGTTCTTATAGTTTTATCGACTCCGCTGCGGACAGGTTTTTTCCTTTACGCCTTGGCTCACATATAAACCCAGGTACATCAGGGCGCGCTAGTGCAATTTCATCGTCCAGATTATTATTTTGTGTCAATAAAAACTCCTCGGTTATTTCGTCGGCCAAGATAACCTCCTCATCTTGATCTTCGTCAGACACGACTTCATGAATGTAAGCTCTAGGCGGATTCTTAAGGATAACCCATTCGTCATTTTTCATTATATCTTTGACATAAAAGTACTGTTTGGTGTGAGTAGCTAACATGTATTTTTTAGACTGATATATTTCCTTGTTAAGATTAACTATTGTGTAACCGTATTCATCCTTCGCCTTTTTTTGTTCACACCAACGAACCTTAAACATCACATGACTGACTTCCTTATTAATCCCATAGAAAATCTCCACGATGTCTTCTACCTGACCGTAGCAATAGATTTCCCCCTGTATCGGATTTAGATCTTTTGTACTAGCGTATGACAGTTGAGAGAAGGAGCAGAACACACCGCTGTTTTGCGTTTGTCGTCTCTCTTCGAGACCGACGATGTTAAACCTAAAGCCGTTGACACATTAGAAGGACCTCTGGCATATAAACAAACTTTCTCAGACAGGTTAATCCCATTCGTAATCCGTTTGTCAACCTTAAGAAAAGAAGCAAATAGTTTACATATCTGTTGGCAGGCACATATATTTGATATACGAATCAGAAATGTAAAAAGATCTTACTTCACCCTTCAGCCATGCAGGGAATTGTCTAGAGTGTGTGTCCATAACTCTCTTATTTTTTGTTCTGCATTTAAGATTAGTCTGGACATGTCGGATGTGAAGCCTAGACAAGAAGCATTTATAACGGTTAAATAGAGATAAATGTAGTATTATTGTGAGGTGATCTAATCTGATTCAAACATTTAAATACTTACGCCGCGTATATGTTAAATGTAGTATCATTGCTCAGGATATATGTGTGGGCTTGATCTAGCTCCATTCTGGGGAATCTAGTGTCCTCCCCACGATCATTGTAGAATGTAACGTCAATTATTCGTTGGAGACGGTTCAGCCTTGTCTCTACGCCCCGCAAGTAACGAGAGATAAAATTCAAACTCTCGTTACTTATGTAGTTCTCTGCGATCGACCCTTCAGGATGTGCACGATTATGCATCAGTTGTTTCATGAAACCCAAATACCTACAAGCATATAGTTTCATGATTTGTGACAAAATTGAACTGAGAAACGTAATTTGACAAATATTAAATGAATATTATAATAATAAATACCTCTCCACGGGGTACATCCAGCGATATTGAACTGGTCCTGCGATGCGGGCTTCGTATGCTAAATGTATTGTGAGATGCACCATGACCGTGAAGAATGAGGGTGGAAATAGTATTTCCATTTTACACAGTGTATTAGCAACACGTCCCTCTAATTCTTCAAACTCCCTGACATCAATCACCTTAGAGCATAGTTGCTTGAAGAAACCGCAGAATTCTATTACCACCATCGCGAGTTCCTTGTCAGCATGTCGCAACGCAACCGGGAGAAGTTGATGTAATAGAATATGATGATCATGTGTCTTGAGTCCCAAAATCTTTCTGTCCTCAATATGCACATTTGCTGAAATGTTTGAAGCATAACCATCCAGTGTCTTCACGGACTTTAGAAATAAACATATATTGTGGACCTCATCCTTCGACAGTGTGACACGGGAGGCTGGGAGTTTAAACTTTCCGTCGCCCTTATCTATAGCTTGCAGTTCCGGACGAATGTTCAATTCTGCTAGGTCTCGACGTGCCCTTAAGTCATCTTTCGATTTTTTCCCGTCCTGCAACAAAGTGTTCAAGAGATTCTCGCATATGTTCTTCTCGATGTGCATGACATCCAAGTTGTGACGTATTTTTAAACTTCTCCAATATGGCAGCTGATAAAATATGCTGAATTTTGACCATCCATGCGGAAGTTCGGTGTCTTTTGAGACACGCTCATGCGACTGGACATTGCGAGGCTTATTTCCTTTTGATTTTTCCTTTCCCTTCCATTTTTGCTTCAATATTTTTCTCCTAACACCAAATGGATTTTCTTTGTTGAATCTTTTTTTTCCAAATGTTTTTCTAGGTAAAGGATGTAGAAGCTCAAATATTTCTTCTCCGGTCAGCCTTGGTGGTACCGGTCTACTTTCTGGATTGCCGTCGAACTTTCCTACTAACTTTCTGAACTTGTGCCCTGTAGGCAACTATCTTCTATGTTGCCAATAACAAAACTTACGGCTGTACTTCAGGAACTTTCCCTCATAGTCTGACATGCAAATCGGACAAGCAATCTGACCCTTCGTCGACCATCCAGATAGATTAGCGTATGCCGGGAAGTCATTAATTGTCCACATGACCATTGCCCGCATACAGAAAGACTCCTTACCATAAGCATCATAAGTGCTGACACCTTTTTACCAGAGAAGCTTCAGGTCGTCAATTAATGGTTGGAGGAAAACATCGATGTCGTTTCCAGGAGAATATCTTCCAGGGATCAAAAGTGACAGTATCATGTACGGTTGCTTCATGCACATCGACGGCGGCATGTTGTACGGTGTCAGCAACACTGGCCAGGTAGACCAAGCAGAGCTCATTAATCCAAACGGATTAAATCCGTCGCTAGCAAGCCCCAGCCTAATATTCCGAGACTCTTTACCGAAGTCGGGGTATATACGGTCAATGTGCTTCCATGCCTCACCGTCCGCAGGATGTCTTAGTTTCCCGTCCTCTTTACGGTCGGTCGAGTACCATCGCATATTCTCAGCCAGCTCGGCAGACATATAAAACCGCTGCAGCCTAGGAATAATTGGAAAATATCGGAGAACCTTCGTAGGGATTCTGTTCTGCTTATTGGATGCACCGCCTTCGGATCTTCTTGCAACTTCTCCTTTCCAACGTGATACATGACACGTCGGACATTCCTCCAGAGCTTCATTACCCTTATTGTATAAGATGCAGTCGTTAGGACAGGCATCTATCTTCTTGTAATCAAGCCCCAGCGTATCAACAATCTTGTGAGCTTCGTAATAGGTCGCGGGGATGCTATTCTCGCCGCCTGGAATGACTTTCCTCAGCAAATCTAATAACATCTCAAAATGTGTAACAGCCATCCCACTGAGTGTTTGGATATGAATAAGCCTCAGCATAAAAGAAAGCCTTGTGAACTCCTTACACCCCTCGTATAACGGTGACTCATTTTCTTCAACAAGTCTCATCAATCGATATACATCTTGAAACATATCATTAGTGTTGACATCGCTCACCGACGGCGCTGTAAGAATATCTTCTAACATATCAGTCGTGTCAACTATCGGATTGCTGACTTCAGTGAATTCTTCCTCTGATTGCATCACCGGGACGCCTTCACCGTGATGACTCCAAAATACATAAGAGCTATCAAATCCAATGATTGACAAATGAAAACTTACGTCACTCCTAGTGAGCATTTACCGTTCCTGCAATTCTTACAAGGACAGAAAATCGACCCGCTTAGCGACCGTAGAGGATTTGTGTCAGAGTAGGCTAAGAAAGCTTCTATCCCATCCTTGTACCGGGTGTCTAGATGTCTTCGATCACGTGGTATGCTCATGAACGATTTGTCAGGAACTGTCCGCATCTATAATTTAAAAATTAATGGAAGTGAGCATATCCCGACATATATCATTTTAATTTAGGGATGTAAACGTGTGTTCAGAGGACCGCATGTGTGACCGGCTGTCAGAGGAAGGCTTCTATCCCATTAGGTATGTAAACGTAACGTGTATATGTATTTACGTGTGTTTAAGTGTACTTTCAATTCGTCAAAATTTTGGCAGTACCTACCCGCTGTTCTCCGAGTACACCATAATGGGAAGGATATACTCATGCATATCCCTCCGTAATTTGTACACGGAGAACAACGAGTAAGCGCCGCCGAAACTCTGACGAAAAGAAAGTACACAAGAACATAAGTAAATACATATACACGCCATGTTTACATACCTAACCTGTCCAAACTGGACAGATCCAATAAATATTTATATATAAGCCCCCTCTCACATACGCGTACAAAAAAGTTATCGGACCGAACAAGATGGTCTCGAATCCGCCAACAATCCTCTACG
This sequence comes from Asparagus kiusianus, assembly GCA_022839385.1. Taxonomy (NCBI): domain Eukaryota; kingdom Viridiplantae; phylum Streptophyta; class Magnoliopsida; order Asparagales; family Asparagaceae; genus Asparagus; species Asparagus kiusianus. The sequence continues at coordinate 535,926 of BQKN01001048.1, forward strand.
CGTATGTGATAAGTAAATAAAGAGATTATATATAGTATTTATTAGACGGGGTATTCTACGGCTCGAAAATATGAGTGTACGGTGTGTGTAGTTTCTAAGTAATTAATGATATAATAGTTAAGCTAACCCCTTATCCTCACCCTCACCCTCACTCTCACCCTCACCTAAACCTAACCCTAACCCTCAACCTCAACCTCAACCTCACCATTACCTAACGCTAACCCTCACCCTCACCCTCACCCTCACCCTCACCTTCACCCTCCCCTAACCCTAACCCTAACATTAACCCTCAAACTCACCCTCACCCCACCCCCACCCTCCGACCTCACCCTCACCGATCTATAACCCTAACCCTCACCCTCACCTAACCCTAACCCTCAACCTCAATCTCACCATCACCCCCACCCTCACCCTCACTCTCACCTAACCCTAACCCTAACCCTCACCCTCACCCTCACCTTCACCCTCCCCTAACCTTAACCCTAACACTAACCTTAACCCTCAAACTCACCCTCACACCCACCCCCACCCCCCGCCCTCACCCTCACCCTCACCGATCCCTAATCCTAACCCTAACCCTTATCTAACCCTAATCCAAACCCTAACCCTCGGCTAACCCAAACCCTAACCTTAACCCTCGTTTAACCATAATCCTAACCCAAACCCTAACCCTAACCCTAACCCTCAACCTCAACCTCACCATCACCCTCACCCCCACCCTCACCTAACCCTAACCCTAACCCAAAATTTTTCCCGAACCCTAACCCTAACCCTCGCCTAACCCTAACCCTCAACCTCAACCTCACCATCACCCCCACCCTCACCTAACCCTAACCCTCAACCTCAACCTCAACCTCAACCTCACCATCACCCTCACCCCCACCCTCACCTAACCCTAACCCTAACTCTAACCCTAACCCTAACTCTAACCCTAACCCTAACCCCTCACATTCACCCCCACATTCACCTAACCCTAACCCTAACCCCCACCCTCACCTAATCCTCGCCTAACCCTAACCCTAACCCTAACCGTAACCCGAACCCTAACCCTAACCCGAACCCTAACCCTAACCCTAACCCTAACCCTCACCTAACCCTAACCCTAACCCTCACCGAACCCTAACCCTAACCCTAAACCTCGCCTAACCCTAACCATAACATCTAACCCTAACCCTAACCCCCACCCTCACCTAACCCTCGCCTAACCCTAACCGTCACCGAACCCTAACCCTAACCCTAGCCCTAACCCTCGCCTAACCCTAACCCTAACCCTAACCCTCGCCTAATCCTAACCATAACACTAATTAAATTTAATTTTTTATATCATAATTTCATCAAAATTAACATTTTTTATTAGGGTTTGGGTTTTTTGCACTATTTTTGTTTTACCAAAATTAAACACTAAATATAAAAATTAAATTACAAGTAAATTAATTTAAAAAATCACTCTACCCCCCTCAATCTCTCCCTCTATCTCCCTCTCTCTCGTCGGCCGGCGCCGGTGGCTGGTGGCAGTTGGTCGGCCCACCTCCGGCGTCCGACAGAGAGAGGGAGAACAGAGAGAGGGTGAGAGGAGGAGAGATTGAGGGGGGGGGG
>BQKN01001048.1:537921-566676 GCA_022839385.1 Asparagus kiusianus
CTAACCCTAACCCTAACCCCCACCCTCACCTAACCCTCGCCTAACCCTAACCGTCACCGAACCCTAACCCTAACCCTAGCCCTAACCCTCGCCTAACCCTAACCCTAACCCTAACCCTCGCCTAATCCTAACCATAACACTAATTAAATTTAATTTTTTATATCATAATTTCATCAAAATTAACATTTTTTATTAGGGTTTGGGTTTTTTGCACTATTTTTGTTTTACCAAAATTAAACACTAAATATAAAAATTAAATTACAAGTAAATTAATTTAAAAAATCACTCTACCCCCCTCAATCTCTCCCTCTATCTCCCTCTCTCTCGTCGGCCGGCGCCGGTGGCTGGTGGCAGTTGGTCGGCCCACCTCCGGCGTCCGACAGAGAGAGGGAGAACAGAGAGAGGGTGAGAGGAGGAGAGATTGAGGGGGGGGGGAAGAGAGATTGACAAGGAGAGAGAGAGAGAGAGAGAGATTGAGGGGGGAAGAGAGAGGGTTACCTCGAAATAGAGAGAGGGGCGGCTGCGGCGGCGGAAGAACGGCGGCGGCGGAGGAAATTTCAGCGGCGGCGGCGGAGGAAATCTCAGCGGCGGTGGAGAGTGGGGGAAAAGGGGGAATTCGGGAGAGGGGGGGAGGAGGAGAGGAGGGGATTTCGGGGAAGGGGGGGGAGGGGATTTTTATGGGGCGCGGGCAGCCCAAAATTTTTGGGCGCCCGCGCCCAAAAATTTTCCTCAGCTTATCCTTTAGCGATGGAAGTTTCCGTCGCTAAAGATGATATTAGCGACGGAAGTTTCCGTCGCTAATAATCCGTTGCTACAGATTTTAGCGACGGATAATTTCCGTCGCTAAAATATACATTTTCGTCGGTAAAAAATAATTTACCTACGGAAAAATAGCGACGGACTATTCCGTCGCTATAACCCTTGTTATAACGACAAAATATTCCGTCGCTATTTTTCCGTAGGTAAATTGTAGTTTTCCACTAGTGAGAACTGACTGTATACAAGCTAGAACTAGGGTAATAGAAGGTAGAACTAAGGTAGAAGCTAGAATTAACAAGTGTGCATGTAAAAAACGTGGGCTGGGTTTAGAACTAGCAATGTGTGGGCTAGAACTGACTGTATACAAGCTAGAACTAGGGTAATAAAAGCTAGAACTAAGGTAAAAACTAGAATTAACAAGTGTACATTAAAAAACCCTTGTTGGGTTTAGAACTAGCAAGATGTGGGTTAGAACTGGCTATATACAAGCTAGAACTAGGGTAATAGAAGTTAAAACTAACGTAGAAGCAATAATTAACAAGTGTGTAGGTAAAATACGAAGGCTGGGTTTAGAACTAGCAAGGTGTAGGCTAAAACTGGTTGTATACAAGCTAGAACTAAGGTAATAGAAGCTAGAACTAAGGTAGAAGCTAGAATTAACAAGTGTGCATGTAAAAAACCCATGTTGGGTTTAGAACTAGTAAGGTGTGGGCTAAAACTGGCTGTATACAAGCTAGAACTAGGGTAATAGAAGTTAGAACTAACGTAGAAGCAAGAATTAACAAGTGTGAAGGTAAAATACGAAGGCTGTGTTTAGAACTAGTAAGGTGTGGGCTAGAACTGGCTGTATACAAGCTAGAATTAGGGTAATAGAAGCTAGACCTAAGGTAGAAGCATGAATTAACAAGTATGAGGGTAAAATACGAATGCTGGGTTTAGAACTAGCAAGGTGTGGGCTAGAACTGGCTGTATACAAGCTAGAATTAAGGTAATAGAAGCTAGAACTAAGGTAGAAGCTAGAACTAAGGTAGAAGCTAGAATTAACAAGTGTACATGTAAAAAACCTTTGTTGGACTTAGATCTAGCAAGGTGTGGGTTAGAACTGGCTGTATACAAGCTAGAACTAGGGTAATAGAAGCTAGAACTAACGTAGAAGTAAGAATTAACAAGTGTGGAGGTAAAATACGAAGGCTGGGTTTAGAACTAGCATGGTGTAGGCTAGAACTGGCTGTATACAAGCTAGAATTAGGATAATAGAAGTTAGAACTAAGGTAGAAGCTAGAATTAACAAGTGTACATATAAAAAATCCTTGCTGAGTTTAGAACTAGCAAGGTATGGGCTAGAACTGGCTGTTTACAAGCTAGAACTAGGGTAATAGAAGCTAGAACAAACGTAGAAATAAGAATTAACAAGTGTGAAGGTAAAATACGAATGTTGAGTTTAGAACTAGCAAGGTGTGGGCTAGAACTAGCTGTATACAAACTAGAACTAGGGTAATAGAAGCTAGAACTAACGTAGAAGCTAGAATTAACAAGTGTGCATATAAAAAACCCTTGTTGGGTTTAGAACTAGCAAGGTGTGGGCTAGAACTGGCTGTATACAAGCTAGAACTCAGGTAATAGAAGATAGAACTAACGTAGAAGTAAGAATTAACAAGTGTGAAGGTAAAATACGAAGGCTTGGTTTAAAACTAACAAGGTGTGTCCTAGAACTAGCTGTATACAAGCTAGAACTAGGGTAATAGAAGATAGAACTATGGTAGAAGCAAAAATAACAAGTAACGGTTAGAACTAACTTAGTTGCCAGAATTAATAATTGTAGCAGCTGGAACTAACTCGAGGGCTACTAGAACTACCACGATAGCATTTAGAAATAACATATCATTAGGTATAACTATTATCAAATATAATTAACAACAATTTATAAAAACATGACTATGTCCTCATTTGTAACAACGATTTATAACTACCGTCCTAGCTTACAATGATTTTTGGTAATTAAATATTTTTTAGCCTATTTTGCTAATTAAGTTTTAAAAGTGGTCTATTTTAAAAATTTGTTCGAAATTAATATACAAAAATATTGCGCACATTAGGTTTATTGCAAATTCAGCTTCCTCTAAAAAGGCTTGGATGTCTAGTGAAAGTGGAAAAATGGGGACAACTTTTGACTATTTTTTAAAATTAAATCGTTCATTTATTTGTAGCTGGTCAAACATTTTTTCTTTTTTTCTTTTCTTCTTCTAGCTAATGGATTAATGCTCTGTGCGTCTCGGCCTGGCAACTAAAGAACATAATTATATGTGCGTCTGCGGCAGCGATCTACGGCGGGGGAGCGGAGGCGATCTACGGTGAGGAACGACGATGATCTACGGCGACGAGGACGGGTGGAGGAGGGGAGGGGAGGCGGCAGCGAACTCGAGGGGAGCCTTAGGGGCCTGAGCGGAGGTGGCAATGGCGAGGAGGGCGAGGGCCAGGGTGACGAGCTTGAGAAAGCTCTTAGTTTTAGAGAGAGAGGAGAGAGAGAGAGAGAGAAAGAGAGAGAGAGAGAGAAAGAGAGAGAGAGAGAGAGAGAGAGAGAGAGGAGATGGGAGAAAGAGGATATGAGTGCTGGGTCTGAGGGATTGATGGGAGAGGATAAGGATAATTTGGAGATTTTAGCTTAGCTGGCATGTAATAATTAATAAAAAAAGGCTGTAATACAAAGTGTCACACATCCAGGGGCTGATTCATATGGGAAAAATTATGAGGGGTCTTGTCACATAAAGTTTCTGCTTTTGGGGCCTGTATACATTTTTCCCTTGAGTTTATATATACTGTTGATTTTAGTTCATGAAGTCAAACCTCCTGCGTAACTGTGTTTCAAAAGAAACAAGTTTCCATTGCAAAAACAAAAATAATTAAAACATAGCCTTATAGTCAAAAAGAATTTCTCAAGAGTGTGGATTGCTAATATAACAAAAAATGAAGGAAAAAAAAAAGATTTTTCATACTTTTAGCAAGCTAATATAACAAAATCGATTTGAATTGGTAGGAGTGTGGATTGCCATTTAAAAAACCTTAAGAATCTTATTAGTATGAGAAATGTACAAGATGTGGAGTCTCTATAATGAAGACTGATTTGAGAAGTAACGTTTAGTTGACAATAGCATTTATATAGAGCACTGTCAACAACTTCGTCCCAATACACAAAGAGGGCACCAATCAACAACTAAACATGTTTTTTAATATATTAATAACAAACTAAATCCAACAACTGAAAATGTTCTATTTGTTTTTGAAGTACCTATATTCTTGCTGAAAAGTTCATTAATTTATACCCATAAAAGCTAGGAACCCGGGTCTAATCACCACATTTTTTTCCCAATTAATTGGGTCTTGATCCGCGAAGTCTAATTTTTTAGGATATAATATTTCAAAAAATATTGTATTAAGGGAACATATATATGTAAAGGAATTAAATTTCAGAAAATATTGTATTAAGTGAACATATATATGTAAAGGCATTAGATTTTGGACCGTAACGCACATATAAAATTGTTTGTGTTGGAACTCATCATTTTTTATTAAAATTGCTCAATAAATCCTTCCAAATTTATGGTAAGAATTATGAGTTATAGTTTTATGTATAACATTTTTTTTGGTCAATGAAAATTTTATTCATTCACCAAAACTGTAAAATGTTTAAGTACATCAAGATCATTATCTATGTGAGATATCAAAAATATAAAATATCAATGGAGTTCATTCTTCTAACTACTACTATATTTACAGAGAACTAATTCCATTCTTTGAATTTATCCGACAAGGTGCTGTTAAGTATAATGATCACTATATCTATCTTAATTTCTCTCACCAACTGATCATGGCTTTTGCACTGTTGCTTGAATATCCTCACATTGCGCTAACACCAGATTTTGTACAATGTTGATGTAAAAGCTAATCTCTTAACCTTCTCCTTGAACCCTCTGCCTCTAAGTTTGGTACAAAACCAGTCTAAAAGGCAATTCCAATTGCAAGACTTCCACTTAAACTGGAGCCAACTCATCACTTGATTCCAGACTTCACAAGAGAAGGGACGGTCAAAAAACATGTGGTTCCTATTCTCCATGCCTGCACCCGAGCACAAGCAACAATTATTTTCATTCACAATTCCTCTCTGAATCAGTCTATCTTTAGTTAGCAACCTATCTTGGATAGCTAGCCAACAAATAAAAGAATGCTTTGATAATTCATTCCCCCCAAACTATATTATGCCATTGCACCTTGCTTTCTCTAGGGGAAAGAATCCGATACAGGGGGAGAGAGCTGAACTTTGGTGTTTTTATAACATGAGACAATAAGTTGTTTCATATTTTCTTCCCCACCACAATGAATCAATGCATTGTCTCTAACCTTCAACATTTGTTTCCATGTCCATGAATCCCCATTTTTTGCTTGCACTCGCCAAATACTATTGTCTTTTAAATAATTTTCATGTATCCATCTAATCCACAACAACTCTTTATTGATGTGTATATTCCATAGATCCCTTAAAGCTGAGGCAATATTCCAAATTGAAGCTAAGAAGATACCCAGACCACCCTGTTTCCTTGACAAACAGATTCTGTCCCATGAGACAAGTGCAACTTTGGGAGATTGATAATCCCCTATCCCTGGTAGTCGAGTCCTGTTGGAACCGCTTCTAGATTTATAGAATTCCCGAATCTCGTTTATACATGAAGTGTACACATCATATTCTGGAATTCGAGAAGTTTCATCAAATCAATCGCGGAAGTCTGTAACAGTCGAGCATCTAGGCGGTGAGGTTGGCAGAGTGAATTGTGCATGAGTTCCTCTGGCAGAAAAGAAAAACCAAGTGCGAGCCCCTTCATATAAATTTCCAATGTGAGCTAATTGCGGATTAGGGTTACCAACATAAAGTTGGTCATACCTAAATTGTCGAGCAAAGCACGAAGGAACATAGAACTCAATAATACATCTCTCGCTCAGTCGAAAAACCAAGTAACCCACCCTGATGGTGAGGATCCATTGGAAAGTCCTTGTACTTAAGAGCGAAGAACCTTTGAAGACCATGTCTCCAAACTTTGTGCCTTCTTTTTCAGCCCCGTCAAAGCTAGGGCGATAATAAAAAACATCATAATTGTCCTCTAAGGACAAGAGTTGTCTGGCCCGGACTATGTACACAGTCATCCATGTGGCTGACTCTAGCCTCTGTACAAAGGGAACAGAGGTTTTAGTATCTTGCACGATCCCCGTCATTAACGAGGGATAATGTAACACAAACCAGGCCACTAAATAAGTGTAAGGCACTAGTGCGCGGGGTTGAGTCCTCCGAACTTTCCTCCCAGCAACGTTCACCTCCCTGATGTCGAGGAACTCAGAAATCAGATCTCGTAAGCTCCTTTGCAAACAACCTACCATCGCAGAGAGGAGACTTAAAGGTCTTCTGTGTGTCAGGAGAACAGCTGGGTATACTACCTCAGCTAAGATAGACTCTACTGGCTTCGATGACACTACACAACGTTTTAGCCATATCATTAATAAACCAGTGAGGAGAGCAGTATCGGAGATAGGAATTACAGCCTGATAGTGAAAACTTTCGAATTCAGTATCAGCTTCAAATCCATCCTCTGAATGCTTATTCTTATAACTAGCATTGGGAGCCGTGATGCGGGTTTTAATGCTCTTAGAAGAGCTCACAGCAAGATGGTTCACCATCAAGTCCTTTTTGACCTAAGTTTTGGAAGAGATAGTCTACCCATGCAGTGTGCATGATGCCTCCTCTACGCATCCTGACAACTTGAGTACATATGTGAAAGTGGCACATCAACTCCCAGAAAGTGGCATATATCTCTGGATGAGCCACCCTCAAGATAGAAAGTTCCTCGGTAGTTGGAATGAATTCCTCATAAGGCATCTTTCCAAGGGATAGCCCTGACATTACATGCATTTCATTGAGAGCAAACCCCAACTTCCCAATGGGCGTAAAGAATGTGCAGCTGTCCGGATTATCTCGCTCCAGCATAGCGAAGAAGTTTTGATAGTTCTGAACAATCTTACACCGAGTGGCAAGCACTAGTGTTGTAATGCCCGACTGAGCGAGCTGCTCTTTGAGTTCCTTAAGAACAAAGTCTATCATCCAAGTCCACCAGCCACCTTCTCCTGAGAATAACTAGCCAGGAGAATGAAAGGCTTGCGTAGGGAACTCGCCCTGAGCAGCAATAAACTGGCGAATGAAGACATTCACCGGAAGTGGCGCTTCTTAAGCAATATCTTTTTTCTCAAATCTGTCCGGCCTCAGACCATTGAGTTGCCCATCAATTTGTACACGAGCGTCGACCAGATCCAAGTGATATGTTCTCCCTCTCCTTGATAAGATCAAAGGCTAAGCCCCTACGACAACCTACGCTCAGGAAATATGAAAGCGGATACATCCTCTTCATGCTTGGGAGGAAGAAGAAACAATTATCGATTCTTTGCAACAACTGGGAATCTTCTACATACCCAACTTTGTCATCTGCTGTTATACGATCTCCAAACAAAAACGCCGGCTTGATGAATTGATCATGGCCCACAAGAGTTTTCATGTCTAAGTCAGTGATCAGAACCCTAAGAGTAGAACATTGGGCAAACCTTAATCAAATATGTCCGTTCTAAATTGGGGAAAGTGCATAATGGAATTGCTCTGTGAAGACCAAAAACCTCTCCCGTCGCAAGATTATCAGTATACCCGAAGTGATGTTCTGGAAAAAGCAGTACATTAGAGAAAAGCACTGTAAATCAAGAAACAGAAATTAGTAACTAAAAACGAGTTGCTAATGTAGGAATTAGATTACAAACGCAGAAGTCAAGACCAGCGTTTTCAATCTCAAACGCAGAAGTCAAGACCAGCATTTTCAATCTCAAACGCAGAAGTCAAGACCAGCGCAGAAGTCAAGACTCGCATTTTCAATCTCAAACGCAGACGTTAAGACCCGCGATTTCAATCTCAAACGCAGAAGTCAAGACCAGCGTTTTCAATTTTAAACGTAGGAGTCAATACTGCATTTCATGATAAACACAGAGTCCCAACTCTATGTTTCTATCAAAAACGTGTCATCTTCCTCATTGTTAAGAACCCATCTAGGGTTTTCAAAAAAACTTTACAAAACAAGTTATTATGGTCACCACTTACCATAACAAGGAGGCCCATGCGATGGCAGCGACGAGGCGCCCGTAAAAGCAATGACACCACCGGCGTCCTCAGCCGACGATATTTCTAAAGTCGTCCTGGGATTCTTCTTAGACCCGAAACTTATTTTTCGTGGCGCCATTCGTTCAGAGAAGATGCAGTTGGTCGGAGAAGACGAAGTTTGCCGGAGATCTTGTCGAAATCAAATGAGAGTGCTCGTTCTTGGAACCAAGCCAAAAATAGAAAGAGTCGAATGACTCTTGATGTGACCACACAGGTCTATTATAATCGCCGTCAAGCTGTTAAAGTGGTGCGGGATTCTAGGAGAGAATCCTAATTATTTTCAAAACATAATATTTAGCGTTAATGGATAATGTCAGATAAGACTTTAACCTTAATGTAGAGATCACCTCTGCGTTCAATTTCCAAATGCTAGGCCCAGACCTGCGTTGTGAGAGTTCTTAACTTCACGTTTCGAACCTCAAGCGCAAAGGTTACCTCTGCATGGCAATTATTCTAAACGAAGGGTTTCTCCTTGTGTTTTCAAACATGATACCTATGCTCAAAGATCATGAATTCTTTTAACAGAGTGTTAATTAAATCCTATGTATCTCTTCAATTATATCAAAGTCATTTTAACTGACAAAATCCTCGCCAGGTTAATATTACACCACTGACGATCATTACCCCCCCCACATAGTTCGAATTTAGATCACATCATTTCCAATATGATGATAATTCCTCTACTAAAATCAGCTTATCAATTCTTATCAATAGAATGATAAGTCATCAAAATCACTCAGATCATGGTTAATTTACTAACTCTCCCTAACAGAGTAGTAAATAGCTAATTTATCAACTTCCTTCAACGGAGTGATAAAATTCTCAAAATCTTGTTCAAATCACAAGTATCACAAGTATCACAATTCATCGCTCCGATGATAAATCATTTAACAATTCCCCCCAGCGAGTCGCTAAGTCCCTAAATTGTGTTCCAATCACATAAATGTTTTTTCTGTCATGATAATATCACACCTCTAACAAAATCAACTTATCAACTCTCCCCAATAGAGAGATAGGTTCTCAAAATTACCCCGATCATAATGTTTTTCCTGTCATGTTAATATCACACCTCTGATAAAATCAACTTATCGACTCTCCACGACGATAGGTCCTCAAAATTGCCCCGATCGTAATATTTTTCCTCTCACGTTAATATCACACCTCTAACAAAATCAACTTATCGACTCTCCCTAATAGAGCGATAGGTCCTCAAAATTGCCCCAATCGCAATGTTTTTCCTATCATGTTAATATCACACTTCTGATAAAATTAACTTATCGACTCTCTCCAATAGAGCGATAGGTCCTCAAAATTACCCTAATCGCAATGTTTTTACTGTCACGTTAATATCACACCTCTGATAAAATTAACTTATCGACTCTCCCTAATAGAGCGATAGGTCCTCAAAATTACCCGGATCATAATGTTTTTCCTGTCATGTTAATATCACACCTCTGACAAAATCAACTTATCGACTCTCCCCAATAGAGCGATAGGTCCTCAAATTTGCCCCGATTGCAATATTCTTCTCATCATGTTAATATCATACCTCTGACAAAATCAACTTATCGACTCTCTTCAATAGAGCAATAGGTCTACAAATCTCTGTTATGTTAACAATATACCTCTAACAGTTAAACCCCCAATGAACTTGTTAATCTTTTTATTAACAAGGATAGCAAATTTTCATCATAGATCCCCAACGGGGTGACATTTTTCCAGAATTACCTTTAAGGGTAATAAGGGAAATTTCACTCTAGGTGAAAATTTATGCTAAGTTAATATTACATCTCTGGCATTTCTTGGGTAATTTCGTTGTTTTAAGTTAGAACGGACACATGAAATAATGGAAAACCCATATCATTTATATAAATATAACTCAAAAGGAGATGATACAACACGGACTTGTTCTTATTAAAAGAAGATTACAAAGTTAAGATTCACTCCCTCATCAATTCAAAAGAAGTGAGTTGAGCCTTGACTTCAATTAACTTCTCCTCGTGGTTAGCCCACACTATCGCTTCAGCCTTTTTCCGCAGCTCATCCTCAGTGGGAACGACAATGGTAGCCATATCCTTTTTGGCTCGCTCTAGGGCCTAGGCCTCCCTGTGATAATTCAGAAGGGTATCCGCATTCTTAGCATTAAGGGTGTTGATGATGACTTCTTCATGAGAAAGTTGAGCCTTTAATCGTAGCACTTCAGCTTCAGCTTCAACAAGCTTTCTGCAAATGAAGTCCACAGAAGCAGTCAAAAGTTCTAATTCCTTGTGCCTTTGAGCACTCTACTCCCATAGATGTGCAACATGACACTCTTGTTCAATCAAATCTCACTCCATCGCCTCACGAAGAGCAACTTCTTCAACCTGAAGGTCGGTAAAGGTAGACACAATTTGTGCCTGAATATTCGTATGACCCAGGGCTTCAAAGTGCTGTAGCTATGCTTCTAAATGAGAAATAGCTTCTGAGCAACGTTTAAAGCATTGAGCATCACCCACACTCTTAACTCCATTCAAGCCCACCTCTAGGAGAGACCTGAAGGAGCTGAAAGTACCTCGATCAGCCATTACGACTTCAATTACCTTCTTCGCGAGGCTGCCCAAGTAGCCCAGAAAGATTTGAAGAAAATCAGGAGCATCTATCAGACTTGAAATAGCAATCGAAGACGGCTCCACAGCTTTGGAAGCGGATGTATCAAAGTGTAGGCTAACGAGTGACTTGGGTGTGGAAGTCGTCGAAGCAAGGGAAACATCCAAGTGTGAAGGACTTGATGTCAAGGTCATCATTGCCCTCTCTTGGGATGGACTCAGTATACTAACCACCCATGTCGATACAAGCGAGATCTTCATTAACGTTGCTGGTAGAGCAGTTGTCTTGGACGAGCCAGGCAAAGGCTGTTCTGGTAAAGGAGTTGACACCTGCACAAGCTGATGTTCCGGAGGAGGAGTTACATCCGTAGTCTCAGGAGTGGGTGAACCTACACAAAAAAATGGTCGGAACGCAGAAGGAATGTGTAGAGGAATTCAAAATAAACCCGACTTACCGGTGATAGGAAAAGGAATATAAGCAGATGCTTTATCGGATGTGATCTTGGGTGCATCATCAAAAGTATTGATGTCATCCATAGAATCATGCTCTTCTTCCTCCTCATCGTCACCCGTGATGTTACCAACACCAGTGTCCTCATCATCTCTGTCCTCATCAGCTGCATCACAAGTTGAGGAGACTTCATAGTCTACCTCCTCTTTTTCATCACGCACAACGGAAGGTTCAGGTAGACTCGTGATAGCAGCCGATTTAGCCATGAGTCCCGTTGTCAGACTAAGGCTTGAATCTCCAGCCTGTGGCATTAATGCGAAAGGAGGAGGAGACTGATCCCCTTTGAGGTCCCTTGGTTCTAATACAAGAGCCTTAGGAGAGCCTACTACTGGAGCAGATTCTACATCTATGGTTATTAATTCACCCTCTTAACCTTCAGGAGGATGATAAGAAGAAGCTTCACTCGACAAAGCTGAGCCACTTGAACGTATACCAGTCCTGTGTGGAAGGCCCGCGACTGAAGACTCATGTTGTTCTCCTTCTTCTGCAGCTCTGAAGGCATTGGCCATCAATTTTGGCTTCTGCTGGCCTTTAGTAGGAGAAGATTCAACCATTAACTTTCGGCGAGCCCGCTTATCGTATTGGCCAGTTTTGTCTACTGTAAGAGCCCTTTTTCCAGTAACTCTTGTTGTGGGAGTATCAATCACTCGGGGTTCTTCCACCGGAATAGGCTCAGCTATTTGTTCGTCCTCTTGTCCAGCAGACGGGTCCTCGAAAGATAAGTACTCATCAATCCCTCTCAGACGAGACGTTTTAGATCCCCTCCTTGAAGTATACATACATCTGATTTCCTTCAGACAAGATGTATTCAAGTTATAGCCATAGATCTGAGAAGCAGCAGAATACCAATTGCAAAAACCCATGGAAGTGTAGGAATTAGGCGTCTTATGGGGGAGTTTGAAGACGGCCTTGGTACAACCAGCCACGGAATAGTACCAAGCTCTGGGCCCTTCATACAGGTTGCCTACAATTACAAGCTGAGATCGAGGGTTTCCAACATATAGCTGGTCATACCCAAATTGTCGAGCAAACCTATATGGTTGATAGGGCTCAATGAAACACTTGCTACCCTGCCTATAAATTAAGTAGCCTGGCCTGATGTAGAGCAGCCAGCGAAAAACACCCTCATTTAGCTGAGTGAATCCGTTAGGACCTGCCACATCCTGGAATGTTGCTCAGTATACCCCACCTTCAAAATCAGGGAAGAAACGAAAGATGTGATAATTAGTGTCTCTTGATAAGATCTGGCGAATCCTAACCATATAAGTCCCCTCCCACTTTGCAGATTCTAGTCGTTGTATAAGCGGGATGAAGGAGTCGCCTGGAGGAGAGGCTGCACTCATTAGTGAGGGACAATGAAGTACGTACCAAACCATCAAATAAGTGTAAGGCAGTGGTACTCGAGGATTTGGAGTTTTAAAAGTCTTTCTCTCGCCAGACTCTACCTCCGTAACATTAACAAAATCTAGGGCCAGCTCGCGTAACCCATTCTGTAGGCAGCACACCATAGCAGAAAGAAGGTTCAGTGGCCTCCCATGCGCCAAAAGAACAGCTGGGTAAATCACCTCAGCAACAAGAGCATCAATTGGCCTAGTGGGGATGACGCATTGCTTTAGCCACAGCATCAGAAATCCCGCCAATAGTGCCATATCGGAGATAGGGATCTGAGCTTGATAGTGGAAACTTTCAAACTCTGTGTAAGTAGGAAAAATGTCCTCTTTGGCTTCATTTGTGTAATGGGAGGTAGCCACATCGATTCGGGTATGAATCTCCTCCAAAGTACTCACAGGCAGTCTAGTCACTGAAGCTCCTTTATTAGTCATATTCTGGAACAAGTACTTGGCCCAAGATACTTGTTTTACACCACTTCCTCGAGCCTCCGTCTGCTGCATACAGATATGGAAGTGACACATGACTTCTCAGAGAGTGGAGTAAACTTCGGGGCTAGTTTTTCTTAAAATCTTAAGTTCCATAGATCCCGGAACAAACTCTTCATAGGGTAAGTCCCCAAGAGATAAACCTGAGATGTTATGCATCTCGTGCAGAGCAAAACCCAATTCTCTTATTGGAGTAAAGAAGGTATAGGCCTTAGCATTATATCTTTCCAATATAGAGAAGAAGTGATAATGGCTCTGAATGATCCCATATTTAGTAGCCCTCATAGGAATCTTCAGACCAGCTTGGGTAAGAGGTGTCTCCAACTCCTCCAGAACAAAGTTGGTCATTCGGGTCCACCGCCCTATCACCAAAGAATGAACCCAGCCAGGAGATCTGAATACTTGTGCAGGAAATTCTCCTTTCTTCACCATAAATCTTTTAATAAAAGTGTTTGCTGGACTGGCCACTTCACCAACTGGGTATTCTTTGGCGAACAAGTCTTGTCATAAGGCTGTCACTTGTCTGTTATAACCCACTGTATGAACCCCCTGGAAAGTTAAAGTTCTAAGAGCAACTCCATCTTGTTCCTTAATAAGGTCTCAATCCATACGCCTTGGAATGGAAGCGCACTGAAAATATGATATTGGGTACATCCTCTCTATATTGGGCAAGAAGAGGTGAAGGTCTCCAACTTTCCTCAGCCACTTATAATCCCCATCATAAGCGACATCTGCTTCAAAATCAACAAATTCCCTGAAGAGGAATGCTGGTTTGACTAATGGTTTATAGCCTAGACTTTCAAATTTAACGTCCGTAACCAGTATTCAAAGAGTCTCATTAGAAGCCTGAGTGATCGTTTCCACACGGTCCTTCTTAGTAACATAGAAAACCGGGAGATCTTGGTGTAGATTGAATGTCATATTTTTATCCATGATACCTTCATGACCAAAATGATGGCGGAAGGGGAGAGGCTCGTTAGTGTGACGCACTGCAAAACAAAGAAAATAATCAGTCAAGTACAAAGGCAAAAACAGATGGGGAGGTTGAACCCTATGTCAGCAAAATCCAACGCAGGAGTCGGGCGCCATGTTGGCAAAAATAAACGCGGAGGTCGAACCCTGCATCGACGAAATCAGACGCAGATGTCTAACCCTGCATCGACAAAATTAAACGTAGGAGTCGAGTGCTATGTTAGTAAAATCAAACACAGAAGCCGAGCACTACGTTGACAAACGCAGAGATCGAACCCTATGTTGTTAAAATTATAATCGCGAGGGTTGAGATTCCCGCACATTGAATTCCAGGGGAACAGAGTCTCAACCCTGCGTCATGCCATTAAAACTAGTTCCCTCGTTGATTCAAAGTCCAAAACTCGTTGAAGCAAGTTTTATAGCCACAAAGGTCATACTTACCACCGATTAAAGGAAACTGAAGTGGCAGAACACCCGCCTGAGCCACAGCACCGCCGACCAGTGAAGATAGTAGCAAGCTCCGAGCCGTGGTAACAACGGGCTTGATGGGTCGGGAGACAGTCTTCTTCTTAGGCGCCATTGATGTCGCTTGATGAGGGTGATGAACAGTATCCACCGGAGTTTCTTCATTAAGAAATTCGGAGAAGAAGAGAAAAGAGTCGAATGACTCTTGATTTGACCCCACCAGTCTATTTATAGACAACTGTGAGCTGTCAAATCGGGACGAGATTCTAGGCTAGAATCTAGCCCAAACGTGATCCTCGCATCAGTGTTGGTTGAACTTTCGAACGCAGATTTCACCTCTGCATTACAATTATTCATGCGTTTCAATTCTCAAACACAGAGTTCACTTATGCGTGTTGAACACCGCAAAAGCAACATCTCGACGATCAAGGCTACGACATAGCTTCAAATAAATAAAGAGAGGCTAACATGGGCCATCAAGGTGACCAAAGTCGAGAAGAAACTAGCTTATGACAAGCAGCTATGCAACCTCTTGGATGAGTACAAATAAGTTACAGTCAATGATGATGAAATCATCAAGCTAGATCCGTCGTACGACTCATTCTTCTGAATGGCTTAACATTCCAACAAAGCCAAAAGCTGCGTATTGAGCATTCATCAACGCATACAAGAATTTTCTGGATGAAGAATACACCTCTTCGCAAATTGAGTGGAGTATCTCAAGGATCCAGACAAAATTCGAAGACTGTAACCTCTTCGCAAATTGAGTGGAGTATCTCAAGGATGCAGACAAAATTCGAAGACGACACCTCTTTGCGAATTGAGTGGAGTATCTTAAGGATCCAGACAAAATTCGAAGAATACACCTCTTCGCAAGTTGAGTGGAGTATCTCAAGGATCCAAACAAATTCGTTATCATCTTCATTCTGGTTTGGTTCGATAATGTTGACTCAGGCTTTAGCTTGTTTGACTAAGCTCATTGTCATCAATGCACAAAAGTTATCTTGTTTGGTTTAAGGAAACAAAGCTACAGTATTCTGGCAACCAGGTTCGCGATATCTTTGAATCAGATGGAGTGAACAATCAGCGATATTTTGGGATCCAAAGTATTCCGAAAATTCATCCTAGTCAACCACGAACTTTTAAAAACTTTGGAGGGGGTTCTATAAGCTGTCTAAAAACCACAATAGATAGCTGACCCCTATCGAAGCTCAATCAATATTTCGATGATAAAAGTTACAATCAAACAACATTCACAAAAGCTACAAAGGGAGGACTTTTCATATAGACCGAGAGGAGTTACAATTCAAGGACCCTTCTGACGATTGATGAAAACTCTATTCAGTGACCTTCACAATCAACTATGAGAGTTACAACTTGACGATTTTCACACCCCACAACAGCTAAAGCGAAGATTAATGAGCAATGGTCTTTGCAACGCTCTACAGAAGAGGTTATAAGTCACTAGCCCCTTCTAAAATGCAGAACTCACATCTGCGTTCCAGTTCCTGAAACGCAGGCGACCCCCGCGTTTCTAACCCTCAGCAAATAAAACGCAAGCGGCCCTTGTGTTTTCAGCATTCAACAGACACCCAACTCTGAGTCTCAAGCCTAAGATGCAGAGTTAGGGTCCCAAACGCCATCCTGGGTGTTTGACTCATTCAAACATGAGTCGAACGGTTTCAGAACCGTTTTTTCCTATGATCTGAGGAAATCATGCTCAATTAGGAGCAGATTAAGGGGTTAGTTACAACCCCTTACCCCCTATAAAATCCTAACAAACTCAACAGAGTAAGAGTAGATTTTTTGGGTTGAGACTGGATCTTTTGACATAAAAAACTACAAAAAGAGGTTGGTTCGGCGGGATCAGGGAGATCTAGGAGCAATCATCCTTAGGAGATCAGATATTTGGTGACAAGAAGATCAAATCTTGGAGCACCCTTCTGTTAGACCCTAGAGGGGGGGGGGGGGGGGGGTTTGGGGTTTATTGAAAAATAAACCCATTAAATGGCAATTAAAAATCATATTGCTTATCCTAGCAAGTATGAAATACAACAATATATGTAAGCTAGGATAAGCAATATGAACAATGAGATATATCCTATATGGTAGAAATATATGCAAGGATATATAAACAACACAAGGGTAAACAATCTAAACTAGATAGTGGATGATATATAAATAAGTAATGTACAATGGCGATATAAGATATGAACACAAATATGAATGAACGCCAAAGCACACTCAAACAAGCAATATGATCACGGAGTTCGGACCTTCCGTCCTACGTCTCCGCTCCCCACTCCCGGGGAGAAATCCACTATCACAACCGGGTTTTCTACGCTCACCCGAATAATGTTTACAACCACACAGTGTCGGTTTTCAACGCTCACCGAACAACGTTCACTCCTCACACTCGGTTTTCTAGTTCACCGAAAACTTCACAACACACTCGGTTTTCTAGCTCACCGAAAACCTTACACCACTCACAATGTAACAAATATAAATTTGTTCTCTACAAAATAGATGAGAACTCAATTAAGCATAACTCAATGTTACAATCTCTCACAACCCTAATATACTATGTATGAAAATACAATAAGCTCAAGTGGGTGTGTGTAACAATGAGATTCAATAAATCAAAACTAAACTCAATTAAAATCTAGCATATAGAAATTACAAACAAAATTATAAATAGCTAGAAATGAGTTTAGAGATTCTTCTCTGAATAACAAGATGGAGAGATGTAGATTGAAGCCCAAAACAAGAAGATGATCTCCTCCACTTGTGAAAACCAAAACAGCTTAAAACCAAACCCTTAAACAAACCATAAACCCTTGTTAAAACTTTCTTAAACTTGTTTAAAATACTCTCATCATTAGTTTGAAAAGACATCAGCAATGGGGTATATATACCCACTAGAAATCTCAGCCAAAAACACCCAAGAAAAAGAAAAAAAAAAGCCCCAGACAGATCAGCTCAGAAATAGCCGTTAGGAGCCAACGGTTCTTTTGTCGGTCGACCGGAAATCTCGTCGGTCGACCGATGGAAAGAATTCGGTCGACCGACGGAAAATCCGGTCGACCGCGAGCAGATCTGAAAACAACAAAACAAACAGAGACTTCGTCGGTCGACCGCACCGGTCGACCGATGGGAGCTCTCGGTCGACCGGACCGGTCGACCGACAGACTCTCTGTCGCCCAATGAACACATGAATACAGGATCGGTCGACTGGTGCGGTCGACCGAAATCTGACATTCCAGAAAACTATTTTGCTGATTTTAAAACTCTGTTTAAAAATATCAAATAAATTCCAAAAAATGTAAAACTTTGGGGAATGATTGTAGACATGATAATAAACATGCTATAATGACTGGTTTCGAAAAAGGACTTCCCAAATGAAAAATATCATTATTTTGCAAATATGTTCAAAAACATGAAAACCTGGAAATTGATATTTTGATATTTTGACTCAAACAACATTTTGAAACCTTATGAAATGATTGTATAGACTTGATAAAAGATATAACATGTTGTTATAATGTCTATATCCTAGAAATATAATATTTTCATAAGATTGCATATTCTATGCAATATATTCAAAACACTAAGTATGATTTCAATAAATATAAGCTTGTTAAAGGTGAAATCATATATGGGCATATAAACATGAAAACTCAAGACTATGTATGTATATATATATAAAACTATATATATGCATAGAAACCAAAACTTATGTATATATATATAACTATATATATATACGAAGAAACCAATAAATGTGTGTGTATAGATATTAAGCTTAACGTACTTAACACACATAATATAAATCCTAAACTAAAATACCCAAGCAATCTTGATCTTCATTGTAGCTCAACTTAGTACACGTTGCGGATGAAGTTTGAACTTGATCTTTAACTTTGAATTGTAAGATGCTTCACTCCACAATTCCTCCAACCTCCATTGGATATGATCGTTATGGCGCAATCCATCCAACCTCCAACTACGTTGTTTGTCTACAATAAATACCAAAACACAAATACTAGACAAACAATATTAGTAGTAAATTATTTGTAAATCATCATCAAAATAAGAAGGCCAACACTTTCAGCAACAGAAAATCTACTTGGCTTATCAACCGATTATTCAGTTTCAACAACTCTTTTCATAAGAGTTTAAACTCGTTCTGAGTTATAAAATTCGTTAAGAGTTCTTAATCAAGCTTGCCATGCAAGTTAGTTGTTCAAGTGAATTAAGATGTGCGGATCGTCAACAGAGAGCAAATTCGACGCAAGCATTCGAAGGAGGCACTCCATCGTCACCATGAAGAATCCAGAATTAAACAAAGGGGAGAATTCAGATCAATTCTCCTCTCTTTTGTAATCGGAAATCTAAATTATAATTAAGATTGAGAGAATACAGATCAAAAATATTTCTTTTAACTTTTCTTTTTATTACAAATTTCCACCAAACATGGTTTAATTTGGAGTAGTTATTGTGTAACAATAATAAAAAAGGATTAAGTGATAAAATCCTCCTTTTACTATTGGAATTGTTTCAGCTTAATTGCTTGATCTCAAGTATGTTTTCTTCTCTTTCTTATGAGTCCAATTTGCTTGATCAAGTATGTTTCAGCATGCAAACTCAACTTCAGCATGCAAACTCTTTCTTCTGCTTAACAATACTATAAATTTAAAGATAAAAAATGTGACTATAAGAGTAGTATAGTAATTTGTGGTTCTTTTCACTAAAATATTAAGCATAATATTACTTTAAAATGACAAAACCTGACCCTTATGAAAGGAGCATGTGAATCTTAATCAACTCATCAAAGCTTTGGCTAAATAGCACTTCAATACCTTATAGTTTCACTCTTTTAGCACTTATACACCCTCAGTTGTATTTCGTAACATTTACCTTGAATTGGTCAAAATTGGTACATTAATATCCTCTATTTTGCAAACGAGAAATTTTATCTGAAAGTTCTCATGTAACATTTATATACTAATTTTATAACTCTCTATCTATTAAGTTTATTGAATTCTTTGCTAAATCTTTCCAAATTTTATTTTTAAAATAGAATTATGGTACATTTAAATTAGAATTGGATAGGTTTAATGGTAATTTAACAATATTAATAGCTAAAAATCTCTAAAATTAACATATGAATATTATATGAGAACTTGTGGATGAAAATTTTTCATGTTTGCAAAACAGATAGTATTAACGTGCCAGTTTTTACCAATTCAGGATATATAAATGTTATGAAATACAATTGATCGTGTATATCTCAACCATCCCATAAGCTCATATTGTAAATAGCTAACTATCAAATCCAACTACAATGTGGAGCAATACCTCCATCTCAAACTATATCAAAAATGTCCTATCAGACATCGAAAAGCTTGTTGAACTCATGAACTATAACTACTATATGTTAGATAAGGAAAAATCCCACTGAATGTCCAACACATGGACTGCATATAACAAATATCCAACACATGGACTAAAATAGGAAAGAGCCCAACACATGAACTATATATAACGCATGTCCATCACATGGACTATATACAACGTAGGTCCAACGCATAGACTATGAATACTGTAGGTCCAACATATGGGACACAAAGCTACGTGTCCAACACATGGACTGAAATATCGAATGTCCCACACATGGATTATATGATCGAGGTCCAACACATGGGCCACAAAGCTATGTGTCCAACATATAGACTGAAGTAAGCAAATGTCCCACACATGGACTATATGATCGACGTCCAACACATGGACCACAATAGGTAAGTGTCCAACACATGAACTGTATAAGCTAGGTGTCCAACACATGGACTGCGATAGATTTATCTCTATAACATATATGCATACACTATTCACTCTCATGTCTCGGTGAATAACTAGTCTCTAGTCTGTAATTAACTCATGTACACAAATCTCAGTGTGTAACAAATCCCAAATAATATAGAAATCTCGCCAGCCACACGATGTATGCACAACAGAACAAAGCAGAAATGCTAACTCACGGTCGACCACCGCGCTCAGCGCGGTCGACCGCACAAAGAACATAAACTTACTGAGCCTCGGTGCTTCTAACGGCCGACCGTCGTGCCACGCACGTTCGACCGCGATCGATGGTCGACCGTCATGCCCAGCGCGGTCGACCGCGATCACGACAGAAACTTAGTGATGACTGTGCACGACACGCGGTCGACCGTCACGCCCATCCCAGTCGACCGCGCAACAACAAAACCCTAAACCCAGGTTTTGTCCTCTGTGATTTGTTCTCAAAATTCGTGTGTGATGTTTATACATACTAGCAGCCCTGAACATGTGATCTTTCATATTTGGAACATGATATATACAGTCTAATCACTATAGACAAAATTAAACAGTTTAAAACATGCATCTATATGTCGAAAACCTTCAAAAATAATTATTTTTCATGTAAAACTCTTGTTATACTAAACTCCAGTTCTAGATCTGCACTTAGGAAAACGTGGGTGATCTTTATTAACTGAATCTAGGTTACTTTACTACATACAATATAAAGATCAACTTTTCTATACTCAAACTAGCTTGTTAGCTCATAAAAACGTTTGAAAACATCGTTTAAAGCATTTGAAAACTAGGTGCAGAGTTGGGCGAGATGAAACTCACCTGAGAGGTGATGAACTATTGTGGTAAGGCCATGAGAAGGTTCTCCTCTGCTGAACACCGTTGGATCTCGCTCGAACTCGTCGAAATCCTCTAAAAACGTCCAAAAGAACAAGCTAGGGTTTGTAAGAGGGTAGGGGGAGACTACTAGGGTTTTCTCTGACAAAAAGGAGACTCCGATGAATTAAATAATATATATATGAGCCCTCAAACCCGACCCGAATCCCAAAACCAACTCAGACTGAGAAAACAGTCTGGCGTTGTGTGGTCGACCGCCACGCCCATCGCGGTCGACCGCCACGCCCATCGCGGTCGACCGCACAGCAAAAATCTGCTGTGCCTGAACCTGGCCACTGGGCGGTCGACCGCCGCACCCAGCGCGGTCGATCGCGCAGCAGCATACTGCTGTGCATGATACATTCGTGTGCTGGTCTTTTCCACTTGATTTCTCTTACATAAATATACTAGTTTGATCCCCAAACACTTGTTATCATACTCCTCTATGATATACACATATATTTTACAGTAAAACTCATTTATTAAATTCTACGGGGCTTTACATTCTTCCCCCTTAAAAGATTTTCGTCCTCGAAATTCCGAGATTGCATCTCAAACATTAACAACATGAGGAAAAATCATAACATCCCTGTTCGTGGGAAAAATCGTATCTTTCTTCATTGATTCCATTGCACACTCTTGTAATTGTTTATCGATTACAAAGATCCGGTCTTTTTATAAGATCCGGTTACAAGAAATCTACAAAAAGTAAAAATTACAACTTTCCTTATTTGTCGAACAAATCGCGAGCTCCTGTTTTGCGGTCGCTCGCTTGCGTGGGTTGTTTGCCTGCGCCGGGGTTTATCCGTGGACCACCGCGTGATCTAGATCCGGTCGGATCTACGCAGTACGACGGGTATTATTTCACGAAGGAAATAATACCCGGGGGGGGATTATTTCACCAAGGAAATAGTCGCCCAAATCTCGGGATCAAAGACCAAGCTTTGATCCGGAATACGCACGCGTAGATCTGAGATCCGGTCTTCTCGAACACCTGCCTTTTTTGGCGTTGACAATCGCCGAGCACCAGATCTGGATGAGCAAGTCCTTGAAGTCCCAAAGTTTAGATCTTTTTTAGATCTGAGTCTTGAATCCTGTAGGGCTTCGCCTCTCCAAAAATTTCTAACATCTTCAAATGAACAAAGGGGGGCCTATTTATAGGCTACCTTCACTGTGCCCCTGGCACAGGGTGGCCGGCCACCTTGGTGGCTCGGCCACCGAGCCACCTTGTGGTGGCTCGGTGGTGGCCCCTCCCCCAGGGTGGCCGCCGAGCTACCTATAGGTGGCTCGGCCACCGAGCCACCACATGGTGGCTCGGCCGAGCCACCACTTGGTGGCTCGACCACCGAGCCTCCTTGGTGGCTCGGTGAGCTGATCTCCAGTTGTTTGTCGTTTTACCTCTTTGTGCCCCTTTTCCGGTTCTGCGGTTGATTGGTTCGGATTCGATTAGTTGACCTGTCCGAGTCCGCTCTTGGTTGGATGACTCGTTGATTCCTCAACCCGTTGGCTTGATTCCGCACGCGAGTGGATTCATTCCGTTGTTTGCGTGCGGTTCGTCAGCTTCGTAGCCTCGTTAGTCCTCTTCGTCGCGTATCGTTTGGCTTCGGTGTTTGCGGACTAACGGTCATGTTCGGATACGTCGCCCGATGGTCTGTTTATCAATCGGCGTCGTCGAGCTGTGTTAAGGGACCTATAGGTAGTTTTATACGCCTACAGATACCCCCTCCAAAGTTTTCCAGCCTCGTTCTTTTATAGAAGAGTCTGGAATACTTTGGATATGATCGTCCCCACCTTCAATCGGTATAACAGGGCCTTGGAATGGCTTCTGTTCTCAATTCTTTCAATCCTCCAGGCTATTCGGTGCTTTGTCGAATGCTTGAAAGGGTTCCGGTGCTGCATTTATTGTCTTACTGTCTGTTAGAATTTTGAACTTGAAGTCGATTCATGATTTCCTGACTTTTAGCTCGAGTTTGCCGTTTCAACACAGAACTAACCCTCGGTCATCGGCATTGAATCTTCATTTACAACGCGTCGTCCGGCGTTTGAGCTTCCTGGTGACACGTTGTCCGGCGTCCAGGCTTCATTATAACGCGTTGTCCGGCGTTTGATACAGTTTATACTCGTACGTCTGCTGGAGTATACACAGTTTAAGCTCTTAAGGAATTGGAGCGTGGCAGATACTTGAGTCACGAGACCAATTTATAAAATTGATGCGTCAATGACTCGTATTTATAGAATTTTTGGCAAATTCTCAGCCATCAACGGGTTTGATAAGCCTTTACCGACTACCGTTTGAGTCAGGCTAGCATGCGGATTGTCTAAATCTGTTCCGCATGTAACGTTAAGCTAAAAGAGTTAACCCTTTTAGTGCTACGATATTGAATACATAGACTTCGTCTTTCTCCTGTAAAAAGACTAAACAGCAACGTGTATGAGACGTTGACTTAGGATTTTTGGCAAATCCTCAGCCTTCAACGGATTTGAAGTGCTCTTACCGATTACCGCTTGAATCGGGCTTACATGCGGATTGTTTGAATCCGTTCCGCATGTGACGTTGTGCTAAAGGAATGAACTCCCTTAGACTTTATGCTATGATGTTGAATACATAGGCTTCGTCACTTGTTACGGGAATAGGCTACCCGGCGACGCATGTTAGGCGTTGACTTTAGGATTTTTGGCTAACCCCCAGCCTTTAACGGATTTGATTAGCCTTTATCGACTACCGTTTGAGTCGGGCTAGCATGCGGATTGTCTAAATCCGTTCGCATGTAACGTTGCGCTAACGGAATGAACTCCCTTAGAATTTGTGCTACGACTTCGAATACGTAGACTTCGTCATTGTTACGGGAATAGACTACCCGACAACGTGTTTTAGACGCTGACTTATCCCTACTTAGGCTTCGGGATAAAATACCCCAGAATCAAACTCTGGTGTCTTTTTCTGCGGAGAAAGACTAAACCGGTGACGCGTGTTAGGCGTCGGCATATCCTTTCTTAGGATTCAGGATGAAATTCCCCATGCGTGTAAGGCATGGATTTTGGTGTTATTAATAACAACCTGCCATAATGTTGAATATGTGGGCGAGTGTTCTTTTTAACGGTTAAGAACTAACCGGCAGCGCGGGTTAGGCGCAGACTTATCCCTTCTTAGGTTTCAGGATAAAATACCCCAGAATTGAACTCTGGTGTCTTTTTCTGTGGAGAAAGACTAAACCGGCAGCGCGTGTTAGGCGCAGACTTATTCCTGCTTAGGATTCAGGATAAACTTCCTATGATGAATCCTAAATTGATAAATTCTTGGAAAGGATTGGTGTGGGAAAGGAAGAATTTTATATTCTATTTCCCGGTCTTCTTTTAGGGTGAAGACGAACCCGAAAACAAGGAAGGAAGAATTTTATATTCTATTTCCAGTTGGAAGGGAGACTTGAGGTGGGATCTCTACCCCCAGAATCCGGAAAGGTGAAACTAAGAGTGGGATCTCCACTCCGAGAATCAAAAAGATTCGGATAACCCTAACTGTCGGAAGGTTTGATTACCGAACTAAAGATGAATTTCTCATCTATCGAGAGTGAATCGTGGTTTTGGTCCTAACTGTAGGAAGGTTTGACCAAGCGGGAGCTTGAGATGACCCTAACTGTAGGAAGGTTTGATCACTCGATTTGAAAGTGGACCTCTCGTTCATTGGAGGAATCAAGAGGGGATTTTTGTTGTGGTCCTAACTGTAGGAAGGTTTGACTAAGTAGGAGGTTTAAAACGATCCTAACTGTAAGAAGGTTTGATCGCTCGATTTGTGGGCCTCTCGTTCATTGGAGGAATCGAGAGGGGATTTTGGTTGTGGTCCTAAGATTTGACCAGGTAAACGGTGGGTTTAGTGTTTATCACTTTATTTGTAATGATTGGGTTATCCCTAAGAAAATTACATGTAACATTCTTTCGGGAACTTCCCGTCACATGAATTATCCACCCCCAGCTTTTCTTGCGAAACTGGGTTTATCATTGTATCGGCTGCATGATCGGGTTATCCTTAAGAATACTACGCATGACATTTTCCAGGAACTTCCCGTGAAAGAAAAGAAATAGTTTAGACTCATATACCTATTGGAGTATCAGGGAGCAGTTTAACCTCTTATACCGGTCGGAGGATTGAGAAGCAGTTTATACTCATATACTCTTCAGAGTGTTAAGAAGCAGTTTATACTCTTATACTTATCGGAGTGTCAGGAAGCAGTTTATACTCTTATACCGGTCGGAGTTATGCCGTTCTCCACTGGCTTACTCTAGCGTTATGATGCCGGCTTCAACCAAGGTCTGGATGCTATTCTTTAAAGTAAAGCAGGCCTTGGTGGGATGAAGGATCCTCCTGTGGTACGCGCAGTACTTCGGATCAGCAGTATCGTCAGCTTCCTCCTGATTCGTGATCGGTGGGAGCTTGATCTTGTTATTTTCAAGGAGGGATTTGAAGATGGATGGAACATCTTCGTCCTTGAAGGAGTACTCTTTTTGAGGCCTCTGATCCGAAGTCTTCTGTTGTCTCCGGGACTGCTGTTGCGACGTTTGATTAGCATCAACATCCGCTGCAGGTGTCTTGCCCTTACCACGGGCGGTGAAGTTCGCGTTCGGAGGATTAGTTGTCGATTGACTCCTCTCGGCCTTCTTCCTTCGGAGAAAGCGTTCGGCTTGTTCCCTTCGGACCTTCAAGTCTTTCCAAGTGTTGGACGGTGCTGTCCCCATTGCTTCCAACACGTCCAACGAAATATTGTTGTGGCAGGTCTGGAGAATAAACTCCTCAGTGATCAGGTCCCGGCAATTCAACGCTTTGTTCCGGAACCTCTTGACGAAGGTATCGACTGATTCCCCGTCCTTTTGTTTCTCATTGATCAACATTCCGATGGATATCTTGGTGTCGTCGTCGAAGAAGTTAGCGAGGAATTTTGTCTCCATGTCGTCCCAACTATTCACGCTTCCTGGCTTGAGGCGGCGATACCAATCGAAGGCGGCTCCGCGAAGAGTGCCAACAAATGACTGCACCATCAGAGGCTCATTGACGGAGATAACACCCAGGTGTGATTTGAAGTAAATCACATGCTGAGTGGGGGAACCCTTCCCATCAAACGGCGTGAAGTTGATTAGGTTGAACTTCGCCGGATATGGGATTGATTCCCATTCTCTTGGGTATGGACAAGGAATGCTCGTTTTCTTCACCTCTTGAGCAGAAATCAATGTATTGATCTTGCTTTCGAGGTTTTTGATTTTCAGACTTTCACCCGAGTTTTCGTCAGCACGATTCTGAGGTGGAAGCGTGGTGTTGTGACTAGCATCCTCATTGCCACCCCCTGCATTGATGGGAGGGTTATTGGCGTTATGAGTTTCATTTGCACCTGTGTCCTCATCTTCCAGATTGTTCTGGTTACGACGACTTGGTTCGCCTTGTTAGTTCCTCAATGCCTGGATTTGTTGGTCATGCATCTCTCTCATAGTCTGCATGGCCATCTGCATTTCAAACTTGAAGCTCTCTTGCTGTTTAGCCATAGCTTCTTCGAGCTTCTTGGCCACTTGTTCCGTGCTTATCATCAGCGATTCGTGGGGTTCCCCCTCACTGGATACTGTATTATCTGATGTGACCGCAGAGCAGGCATCCGACTCTTCACCTTCTAAAGGTACTCTTGTCCGAACCCTACTGTAAGTTCCTCGTGCGATGGCTCCAGACTGCAGATGGGTTAGATGCCGGGATGCTTTCAGAATCGACTCGAGATTACCTTGTGTCGATGTCCTTTTACTGGTCATATTAGCGGTGACCCTCAGAAATTCTCCATCTTCGACCACCGTTCTTCTTCGTCGGAAACGACTAGGCCTTGGGTTTGGCGTTTCAGTGCTAAGCCTCTCGAAAACCGAAACTCTTTCGGGGACCGTCTTGATGCAGTTACACTCAGACAATACTGCCCGAATGAGTTTGGAACAGGGGTATTGAGTCTCTAGTCTTTGAGGACTCCTCTTTCTGGCTTTGCCCGTACCCCCAGCATGATAGTACAGCTCGTCCGTTTGAAAGTCGGAGCAACCTATCATGTGTTGGAACGATTTCCCAGGTATAACGTCATCGTCATCGGACAACAATGTTTCCTTCTGAGGGTAAATTGCCTTCTTTGGGCTTTCTAGAGTCACGCGCCTCGAAACGTGCCTTTGTGGGTGTGAGCTCTCAGCGGGCTCCTGGACTTCAATGCGCAAATTGGCGTGCGCAGCTGCCTTGAACTTCTTTCTCCGGGGTGATTCTGCGTAAGTTCCCGGAGTAGCCATGGTAATTGTCGGCGACTTCGTTTGGTTCGCCGGAGGTTGAACCTGCTTCGAAGGTTGCAAAAGTTGCTCTTTGGCCTGAATCGCCACTTCGGACTTGGGCCTCCAGACTTTGCGGGTTGGTTACGGCTTCTTCCCCACTTCCTTCTGCAGCTTCCTACGGGCTTCTTCAGCTTGAGCCCGTGCCTGTGCTGACATCGCGCGGCGCTTACGAATGCGCTCTTCCAATGTCGAACGGTTCCGTTTAACACGGACCCATTCGTTGGTTGGCGGCTTGGAAGAGTCGCCGTTCATCAGTTGCTGAGGCTGTTTGCCTCTTGCGTTCTTTAGACCCGCATTGTAACGGATCCCGTCAACTGACTCCATGGCCTTGGCGAATTGTTTCGCAAGGCGTTGACGCTGCCTTTGGCGGGCTCTCTTCGAGAGAATCACCACGCCCTCCGCGGCAGAAGGGTCGGCCAGAGCAGATCTGCCCTGGTTGGGATTTGGAGGAACTTCACCCGACATAACTTTGGCGTCCAGTGGGGTGAGGTCGTCGTTGGTAGCTTCAACTTCTTCGTACCAACGAGCTTTTCTCCTGGAGGAGAACTTCTGAGATTTCTTGGACTTGCGGGGGGAGGTTGATCCGGACGAGGACGACAAGTACTCCTCGAACTTCTGCTGGTCGAACTCGTATTCGATCTCCTCCACGACCGGGATTGAGATCCGCGGCTACGACGCTCCGATCTCGGCAGCGAGATCGGCGGCTCCCACTGTGGTCGCCAGATTATTCGTGGGAAAAATCGTATCTTTCTTTATTGATTCCATTGCACACTCTTGTAATTGTTTATCGATTACAAAGATCCGGTCTTTTTATAAGATCTCGTTATAAGAAATCAACAAA
The DNA here is from genome assembly GCA_022839385.1 of Asparagus kiusianus. Lineage (NCBI taxonomy): Eukaryota > Viridiplantae > Streptophyta > Magnoliopsida > Asparagales > Asparagaceae > Asparagus > Asparagus kiusianus. The sequence continues at coordinate 566,225 of BQKN01001048.1, forward strand.
AAGTAAAAATTACAACTTTCCTTATTTGTCGAACAAATCGCGAGCTCCTGTTTTGCGGTCGCTCGCTTGCGTGAGTTGTTTGCCTGTGCCGGGGTTTATCCGTGGACTACCGCGCGATCTAGATCCGGTCGGATCTACACAGTACGACGGGTATTATTTCACGAAGGAAATAATACCCGGGGGGGATTATTTCACCAAGGAAATAGTCGCCCAAATCTTGGGATCAAAGACCAAGATTTGATCCGGAATACGCACGCGTAGATCTGAGATCCGGTCTTCTCGAACACCTGCCTTTTTTGGCGTTGACGATCGCCGAGCACTAGATCTGGATGAGCAAGTCCTTGAAGTCCTAAAGTTTGGATCTTTTTTAGATCTGAGTCTTGAATCCTGCAGGGCTTCGCCTCTCCAAAAATTTCCAACCTCTTCAAATGAACAAAGGGGGGGGGGGGGGG
>BQKN01001048.1:586676-633697 GCA_022839385.1 Asparagus kiusianus
TGAGACTTGAAGTAATATATATGCTGATTTGGCGATCCTGTACCATCAAAGGGTTGCAATGCTGGAGCTTTGAACTTCGGAGGGTATGGAGCTGTATCCCATTCAGCAGGGTAAGGCCTCACCACTCCTTCTTCGCGGAGCTCGCTTCTGTTGGCGATTGCATTGAGGCGAGCTTCCAACTCCTCCATTTTAGTGGACTGAGGATGCATTTCTTTTTCCACCTCCTTCTCACCTTCAGAAGAGGATTCCAGGTTGTGAGTCTCACGATCTGAATGTTCGTGTGCTTTTTGCTTTCCTTTTGACATTGTCCTCCTGGAAGATTCAGGTTTTTGGCCTTTTTCAGCCAGAAGCTGGGCCAGCATATCCTTCATTTGAAGGAGGGTCTCTTGTTGCGCTTGGAGTATGACGTGATGTTCGTCTACTCTTTTGGCTATGTCTTCGGGGTTTTCTGTCATGTAAGTAGAAACTTCTTGCGCCCCGACAGAGCTCGAAGATTGAGATTCAGCTATTGCTGAATGTTCATCACTTGTTGTAATCCCTTTGGCTAACTTTTGATAGCCAACCGGGCGAATAGCTCCTGTCCGAGTTCGAGTATTCTGATATACTCCTTCGAACCGGGTTGTGTAGTTGATTTCTCCTCGAGAGTGGGGAGCGGGGACGTAGGTCAGTGGGCCGAACCTCGTTAACACATTGCGCGTCACAAGGATAACGATTTCTTACTCTATCTCATTTTCTACTGTTGTTCATTTTGTAGTTTGTTGTTTGTCTTAATTTTTATTACACTATTATAGCCTTAAGACCCTAATTACCCCCCTCTAGGGTCCAACACAAGTGAGACGTTTGGTTGGTATTGGTGTCGGCTTAGTTTTGGAAAAACTTCGCCGATGTGGAGAATTGTTGGATAGGGGATTTCTAATCTATTTTGGTAACATGAGGTTATTAGGATCCCTAATCTATTTTGGTAACATGAGGTTATTAGGATTCCTAATCTATTTTGGTAATAGGTTATTAGGATTCCTAATTTATTTTTTTTTGTTTTAGAATTCCTAGTATGTTTATGATTTAGGATTTCTATATATATGGAACAATTAGAAGAGAGAATGGAGAAGAAAATTGGTGATATTTGGAGCACAGAAGAGATGTATTTTCTGAGCTATTGGTTAGGGTTTTGTTTGGAGAGAATTAGAGATTTGTTGGTGAGATTAATTGGTGAGATTAATTGGTTAGTTTGAGTGATTTGTAATCTCAGTTTGTACTCTTCTTCTCTATTAGTGAAAAACCCTATCCCCTTCTTGCCCCGTGGACGAAGACAACTTGTCGAACCACGTTAAACTTTTGTGCCGTTATATTTGGATTGTTTAGCCTTCTATCTCGACGTTTTGGTTTTTGGCTTCCGCCGCGCTCAATTGTTTATAATGCTGATTATTTTAAAGACTTAAAGGAGTGCAAGAGAAATCAATTGACAGTTATTATTGTTATTAAAATTATAATTGTCAATCCTAATTAATCACAACTTTACAGTTTTAGTATAGAGAAAATGATTCTTGGATGATATTAGAATAATCAAAGTTCAAGTTCTACAAGACATATACCCAACCCAACCCCCCCCCAACCCCCCCCCCCCAAAAAAAAAAAACAAATTTATAGGTTTCCAACAAAGCCAGTAAAAATTTCTCACCTTGTTAATTTTCTATTATGTTCTCCTCCTATTTTTCTTGTACATTCATCACACACTTACTGTAGAACTGGCAGCAGGTTGACAGATGACAGATTCAGGTAGACTGGGTGACGGTCGACCGGCACGGTCGACCGTGTTCGTGCATATTGTTTACTGGGCGTCAGGATTGGTGGGGGTCGACCGCGGCGGTCGACCGCAGAAGTCTCTGCTCTGGTGGCGGTCGACCGTGGCGGTTGACCGCCGAACTCTCTAGACCTTTTGGATCTGCTGCTGGATGGAGGGCGGTCAACAGTGACGGTTGACCGCGATGGATCGCGGTCGACCGTGCCGGTCGACCGCCAAAGTGGTTTGGGCCTGGGTTCTGTTTTCAGACCCGTTTCGTTTGTGAGTTGTATATAAACCCTAAACTCGTTTCTAGGGTTAAGCTTTGGTGATTTTGAGCTGTTGAAAGGGGATTTTGAGGGTTTCTATTGTTGGAGTCTATTGGAGAGATCAATTGGTCTTGTTTGAGGGTTTTGGGTAAGATTTGTAACCCTAATTTGTATTCCCCTTAATTTCATTAGTAAAGCTTCCCCCTCCTTGCCCTGTGGATGTAGGCACATTGTCGAACCACGTATACCTTGTGTTCTTGCTGTGATTGGTTGGCTTGTGCTCACTTGTGGTCTACTATTGTTCTTGTGTGTGCTTTTGTATTGTCTATTCGGGCTTCCGCGGCGCACAACAAGTGGTATCAGAGCTCCAGGTTGGATTTGGGAGTTTATTCGAAGGATTCATTGTTGGGTTCTTGTTGGGAGAGTAGATCTACAATATGGTTGAAACAAGCAAGGCTAGTTCAAGTGCTACAAGTACATCGGGATCGACTTTGACAAAGGCGATCCAAAGTTTAAGCAACAATAATACTAAAATTGATGTTCCAAAGTTCGACGGCAAGATAAATTTTGGCTTATGGAGGTGTCAAGTAATGGACGCCTTAGATGCACAAAATTTGGAGGAGACTCTTGAGCTATAAGAGAAACCCGAAGATGTTGAAGACAAGGTTTGGAAGAAAATGAATAGTAGGGCTTGTGGGGTGATTCGGTCATGCTTGACGCCTGATCTCATTTATGATGTGATGAACGAGACGTCGGCAAAGAGATTGTGGGAAACGCTCAATGAAAAATATTTGACAAAGAGCATTGAGAATAGGCTTCATTTGAAGAAAAGGTTCTACCAATTCAAGATGAAGAGAGGAGTTTCCATTCGAGAGCATGTTAATAACTTCACAAAGCTAATTTCGGATATGGCCAATATTGATATAATGGTGGAGTATGAAGACAAGGTGATGTTACTATTGTGTTCGTTGCCGGATGATGAGTTTAGTACTTTTGTTCTCACTATGACAAATGGGCGAACTACAATTAGCTACAAGGAGGTGACCTCGGCATTGGTAAATTATGAGCTGAGGAGGAATGATGGTGAGCCATCCGAGAAGGCATCAGGTGATGCATTAGCAGTTCGGGGCCGTAGTCCAAACCGTCAAAGGTTCAACCGCTCAAAATCAAAGAATAGGGGTGGACATAAGAGTGTTGGTAGAAATCAATATGTCTTTTGCAAAGAAGAGGGACATTGGAAGAATGAGTGCCCAAAGTTGAAGGATAGAGCCGGGAAGCAAAGGGGGAAAGCTGTACAAGCTTCAGAGGTGAATGTTGCTAAGGTTGTTGGCGACATTTCAGAATCGGATTCTTCCGGTTGTTCTTATCCCGTACTGCCGTCAGTTTGTTATGCCGACTCTACGGAGTGGATGCTTGATTCGGGAGCTACATTTTATATTTGCCCTAAGAGGGACTGGTTTACCAACTTTGAGGAGTTGAAGAGAGGAGACGTGGTGCTCATGGGGAATGATCACGTTTGTCCTATTAGTGGGATTGGCTCAGTCAGAATCAGAATGCATGACGGGGTGACTAGGGAATTGAAAGAAGTGAGGTTCGTGCCGCAGTTGACGAAGAACCTCATTTTTCTTGGGACTTTGGAGGCATCCGGTTATAGAGTGATATTAGAGGATGCTAGTTTGAAGGTCATGAAGGGGTTCATGGTGGTGATGCGAGGTGTCAGGGAAAACAACCTATACTACTTGAAGGGCAAGACAGTTACAGGGGGTCTGGCGGCTTCTATCACCACAGAGGAGGACACTACAACACTATGGCACATGAGGCTTGGACACACAGGTGAAAAGTCCCTACAGTCATTGGCAAAACTGGGGCTATTGAAAGGTGCAAAGACCTGCAAGATGAAGCTGTGTGAGCATTGCATTCTTGGGAAGAAGACTATAGTGAAATTTAGCACCGCAATTCACAACACCCAAGGTATATTAGACTACATTCACACAGATGTTTGGGGTCCTTCCAAGCACACATCGCTTGGTGGGGAAAATTATTTTGTCACTTTCATTGATGATTATTCCAGGAGGAATTGGGTATATACCATGAAGCATAAACATGAGGTCCTGGATATATTTGTGGAGTGGAAGAAGAAAGTGGAGTTGCAGACAGGTAGAAAGGTGAAGACTCTTCGTTCAAACAATGGTGGAGAGTATAAGAGTGATCCATTTCTGTAGTTTTGCCGGGATCATGACATTAGAAGACACTTCAGTTAGAAAGACACCGCAACAGAACGGGGTGACTGAGAGATTGAACCGTACCTTGCTGGAGAGGTGCGATGTATGATGACGCAGAGTGGATTATCTAGATCTTTTTGGGCCGAGGCGTTGGTTTATGCGAGCCATGTCATTAACAGGTTGCCGTGCACTGCGATAGAGGGGAAGACTCCTTTGGAGCGTTGGTCTGGTTCTGTGGCTAGTGATTGTGAGACTCTTCGGATATTTGGGTGTCCAGCTTATTTCCATGTTAGTGATGGAAAGTTGAATCCGAGAGCGAGGAAGGCTATCTTTGTGGGATTGAGAGAAGGTGTAAAAGGCTTCAAATTATGGGATCCACAAGACAAGAAGATGATCATTAGCAGAGATGTCACATTCGATTAGGCGTACATGATGAAGCCTCGAGTTCCTCAGCAGGTGGAGGAAGATCAGACAAGAAGGATATCGCAGCAGGTGGAGGTTGATGTGACTCCACCCACTCTAGATAGCATTGTGTCCATTGAGGCTCCTACAGGTGTGACACTGGGAGGAGATGAGATAACAGTCGGGCATGAGGAGGATACAGTGGATGGTGAGGCTCAGGAGCAGGGTCATGCTCAGGGGTCCATTGCAGCAGACAGACCAAGGAGAGAGAATCGTCGGCCAGCTAGATATGATGAGGTCATGGTGGCATATGCTTTATCTATGGAGGTCGTTGATGATTTTATTCCTGCCACATTTAGGGAGGCAGAGCCCAGCCCTGATTCCATTAGGTGGAGGAATGCTATGGAGGAGGAGATGCAATCTCTTCAGAAGAACGACACTTGAGAACTTGCAAAGCTACCTAAGGGTAAGAAAGCTATTGGTTGCAAGTGGGTGTACGTATGATAAGAAGGAGGGATCTTCTATTAGGGACATTCGGTTCAAGGCCAGATTGGTTGCCAAGGGATATGCACAGCTTGAGGGCATTAATTACAACGGGGTATTTTTACCCGTTGTGAAGCATTCATCTATTCGGATTCTATTGGCATTGGTGGCACAGCTGGACTTAGATTTGATCCAAATGGACGTGAAGACGGCTTTTCTACATGAAGACTTAGACGAGGAGATCTACATGACACAACCTATGAGGTTTAAAGCTGCAGGAAGGGAAAATTTGGTGTGCAAATTGATAAAATCTCTTTATGGACTGAAGCAATCACCGCGACAGTGGTACAAGAGATTTGATAGCTTTATGATTGGTCGAGGGTACACGAGGAGCCATTATGATCCGTGTGTTTATATGCACAAGCTACAGGATGGTGAGCATATTTATTTGTTATTGTATGTTGATGATATGCTCATAGCTTCCAGGAACACTTCAGCTATTGGGAAATTGAAAAAGGAGCTATCATCTGAATTTGAGATGAAGGACCTGGGAGAGGCTAAAAAGATACTGGGTATGGAGATTGAGAGAGACAGGGTGAAGGGGAGATTGAAGCTTACACAGAGGAGTTACTTGCAGAAGATGCTGAAGAAATTCAGTTTTGAGGGTAATACCAATGTGGTGAGTACTCCATTAGCTCCCCACTTTAAGCTTTCAGCTTTGATATCACCATTTTCAGTGGAAGATAGGGACTACATGTCCAAAGTTTCGTATGCCAGTGCAGTGGGTAGCTTGATGCATGCTATGGTGTGTACGAGGCCAGATTTTTCACAGGCAGTGATCATGGTATCTAGGTACATGCATAACCCTGGGAAGGGGCATTGGGAGGCCGTGAAGTGGATTCTACGATATATTAAGGGTACTGTGGATGTTGGGTTGATATTTACGAAGAATGATGAGACAGCGCAGGATTGTATTGGCTACGTGGATTCAGACTATGCCGGAGATCTTGACAAGCGTCGGTCCACTACAGGTTATGTTTTTACATTGGCTAGTGCACCGGTGTGTTGGAGATGCACTCTTCAGTCTACAGTGGCGCTTTCTACTACGGAGGCGGAATATATGGCGGTGACTAAAGCAGTGAAGGAGGCTTTGTGGCTACATGGCTTGTTGGATGATTTGGGGATTGCAGAGGAGACCATTTAGGTACATTGTGATAGTATGTCAGCTATCTATTTGGCGAAGAACCAAGTCTACTATGCACGCACGAAGCACATTGATGTCAGATTTCACTTTGTACGTGACGTATTGGATGATGGTGATGTCACGTTGGAGAAGGTCCACACTAAGGATAACCCTGCTGATATGTTGACCAAAGTTGTACCAGGTGTGAAGTTTGGTCATTGTTTGAAATTGTTGAATATTCTTCATTGTTGAGGTCGTTAGCGGCCATTTGGATGAACTACGTTCGGCTTGATTCCTTGGGCAAGAGGATACGTAGGCAGTCTTACAGATGCAGTCGGTTGAGATTGATTGGGGGTGTTTTTGGTGTCGGCTCAGTTTTGGCAAACGTTCGCCGAGGTGGAGATTTGTAGAACTGGCAGCAGGTTGACAGATGACAGATTCAGGTAGACTGGGTGGCGGTCGACCGGCACGGTCGACCACGTTCGTGCACATTGTTTACTGGGCGTCAGGATTGGTGGCGGTCGACCGCGGCTGTCGACCGCAGAAGTCTCTGCTCTGGTGGCGGTCGACTGCGGCGGTCGACCGCCGAACTCTCTGGACCTTTTGGATCTGCTACTAGATGGAGGGCGGTCGACCGCGGCGGTCGATCGCGATGGATCACGGTCGACCGTACCGGTCGACCGTGCCGGTCGACCGCCGAAGCGGTTTGGGCCTGGGTTCTGTTTCTAGACCCGTTTCATTTGTGAGTTGTATATAAACCCTAAACTCGTTTCTAGGGTTAAGCTTTGGTGATTTTGAGCTACTGAAAGGGGATTTTGAGGGCTTCTATTATTGGAGTCTATTGGAGAGATCAATTGGTCTTGTTTGAGAGTTTTGGGTAATATTTGTAACCCTAATTTGTATTCCCCTTGATTTCATTAGTAAAGCTTCCCCCTCATTGCCCCGTGGACGTAGGCACATTGCCGAACCACGTATACCTTGTGTTCTTGCTGTGATTGGTTGGCTTGTGCTCACTTGTGGTCTACTATTGTTCTTGTGTGTGCTTTTGTATTGTCTATTTGGGCTTTCGCGGCGCACAACACTTACCGTAATGAGTCGGTGAATAAAAGAAATTTAAAGCACAAAATTATTACTCCAGTGAGGCTAAAATATCCAAACCAACTAAATCATCTTTTTTTTATTTCAAATATATGTTAACTCAGCATAGAAGCTCAAGACATGTAACTATTGCACGCATGAAAACATTTATTGCTCCAATTAGTTAACTTATTTTATTTATCTTCCCCGACAGCAGCAAACGAAGGGAGGCCTGTCGCCAGCAGGGTTGGTCACACACTTCGCAAGGTTAGGATCCGAACCAACGAGCTGACACGGCTTAGCACACTGTGCATCCACTATGCAAGGCCCCGGATAAAAATGACACATTTCACCCTCAACCAGCAATGATGAAAGTCCTGTAAATTAATAATCCATATTTTCAATGGATATAACATGGGTAATGAGTGGATGGGGATATGACACATCACTACAAAGCACAAAATTTGTGCTTGGTACCAAGCATACCCATATTTCTCATATATATATATATATATATATATATATATATATATATTATTTAGTAGAGTTGAAACGTTAGGAGGAGAACTGCATACAACTTTTGGGTATGATACTAACCGATGGAGAAGACGAGGAGAGCTATAAAGATGATTGCATAATTCTTAGATGTCATCTTCACCTAAAGAGAATGATCAAGAGATCGAGAACTACGAGAAAACTAAGGGAGGAACAACTCTTTATATAAGAAGTGGGGTTGTAATCCAGACATCCAGTGAATCCTTCAAGATTTGCTCTTTGAACTATTCTTTCTCTAGTTTCTGTATCGCATTATTTCTGAATCTCTAGATTCAGATTGTGGGGCCAGACTAAGGATTCAATGATTAAATTTGTGAATCTCAAGGATATACACTTGCTCCATTTGAATTAGTACCTGATTTAATGTTGTGAAGAATGCATACATTTTCGTCAAGATTTTTTTTTAACCTCCAGTGAGTAACTGGTTAATCTTCAAATCTTTAAAATTTGAATAGCTTAACACTTTGGAGATCTCGACAACTGTTTTTACGTTGGACTCTGATTCAGAAGCTAACTCTTCTTGCTTTGATCTTCTGATTCCTCGTTTAAATGGATGTATTTATACAAACGGGCAATCAGTCTATCTTGACTTTATAATTTACTCATGCACCAACGCATACATTCACATGTGAGTTTCAAATATTTTAGATTTAAATGAAGTTTTGATTAACATTGTGGCGAATTAATTTCTAAGAAAAATAATGTTAGTTTTGGCAGTTGTGCTTTATTCTTGAGACTTGGGTTGTATATTTTCTTGAGCTGGGACTGGGAGTGCCAGATTATGTACTCTATTTGATGATTTTTCGGGTTTTGGTTTGGAGCCTGGGTTCACTGATAACTCTGTTTCGTGTAACAAGTGACGACAATGTCTGATCCTTGTTGACGATTCAAAAAAGGTGTTAGTTCTCTTCATGCTCCCAATCACTAATCTCCCCTATCGAAATTAATTTGAAAGATTTAATATATTTTGAACAGGGCATATCGCCCTATTTTCCTTTCTTTAAAAAAAAATTGTGGCAAACTTTAATAGAAAAACCTCTTTTAGAGGCAAACTATGCAACTGGCAAATGTTGATCACTGCAGCTCTGATATCGCATTTTCCCTTTTGGAGCTATGGTAACTTCATATTATCATTTCTACAAATATTAATTTACATTAAACCATAGCTATTTCCAAACCTATATTTCCCCAACATTTCGATGCTCAGACACAAGATATAGCTCATAACAAAACAAATATATTGAAAGAAAAGAAAGATGTCCATCAGGACTGATACAAAAGTTTTTGTGTGCTTAATACCAGAAGACCCTCCTTAATTTTGGATGATTATTAGAAAACACTGGTTAACTTCGAAAATATTCCCCCTTAAGTTTAGGGGTTATTAAAAAACCCCTTTTAACTTTAAGATTTTATCAAAAAAAAACCCTAACGGCGTTATCCCTCGTTACCCCAAATTTTAGTGGAAAACTATATTCTGGTGTTTGCATTTTCAATGGGATTGAGGGGGGTTTTCTGCAAGAAACCAAATTAATATATTAAACTAATTTTTTTATTTCTTTATACCACATAGGGGTGAAATTCCTACCTGGGTGTACTTTTGTCCCCTGATAATTTGAGATAATGAGGAATAACGCCATAGGGGGTATTGCGCGCAACGAAAATTTCGACAGCACCTTGGTAGCACCTCAGCGCAACAAGAGAGTAAGATCACAATAGGAATTCTCGTTTCACCAAGGAAACAAGAACCAAAAGTAAAATATCTCAACAAAGTGAGATATCAACTCTTCCTCTCATCAGTTCTAGAACTGACCTGTCGAGGGTACCTAAACAAGCTATTAGAAATCACACAAAAAGCGAGACAACCAATTCTATGTGGTTCGGTAAGTTACCTACGTCCACGGGGCAAGGATAGGGGAGATCTACTATTAGAGAAAGATTACAAATAGAGTTTACAATCACACAAATTAAACCCTCACACAAACTCTAAAAACTCTCACAAAGGGGACACCAAAGACCCTCTCAAAAGCTCTCCTCCGTCTATGATTTCTAACTCGCACGAAGCCCAAAAGCTTCTGTTGAAAACAACCACAGTCGAATAACAAAACTTCCTTCACACAACTCCGAAATAAACCCTAGCGTGGGTATTAATAACATAGTGGAATCGGGTGGGCCGCGTGAGATTGGCCACGAGAACATGGTGGCCCCCACGTCTTTGCCCCATGCTCTTTGATGCTCCGATTCATGGTGGCCCCCACGTTGCCTAGCTCTTCATGCGTTTTTGATCTCTTCACGCGGCGTGGCTTTCACGCGCGTGGGTTGGCCCCACCACATCTCATTCACAATTCTCCACATCAACAAAGTTTTTCTAAAACTAAGCCGACACCAAAACAATCAAATGTCCCACTTATTGTGTCCTGTACGTCGTGAAGTTAATTCACGACAACAGACTCAACCCACAACAAGTCGGGAACCCGAACGGGAGTCCAAACAATCTCACCCCCATCAAAATCAACTAATCCAAAACTGGCTGCATCATAAAGACTGCTTACGTATACTCTTGTCCAAGGAATCAAGCCTCATGTAGTTCACCCAATGGCCGTCAACGGCCTCAATAATCATGAATATGCAATAAGTTTCGACAATGATCAAACTTATTGCTTGGAACAACCTTTGTGAGCATATTCGTCGGATTATCCTTCGTGTGGATTTTCACAATCTCCACATTGCCATCTTCAAGAACATCATGAACGAAGTGATAACGAACATCAACGTGTTTCATTCTCGTATGAAAAACCTAATTCTTCACCAAATAGATAGCACTCATACTATCATAATGAATAGTGACAAATCTCTGCAATATACCAAGTTCCTCCAAAAATCCCCGAAGCCAAATAGCCTCCTTCACAGCCTCTGTAATCACCATATACTCTGACTCTGTCATAGATAAAGCCACTGTCGACTGTAAAGTGCATTTCTAACACACCAGCGCATGGGTCAAAGTGAATACATACCCCGTAGTAGACCAGCGCTTATCCAAATCCCCGGCATAATCCGAATCAACATAGCCAATGCATAGCTGTCCACCTGTAGTGTCCCGCTCATAAACCAAACCAACATTGAGCATACCTCTAATGTACCTCAAAATCCATCTCACGGCGTCCCAATGACCCACTCCTGGATTGTGCTATCTTGAAACCATGCTCATCGCCTATGATAAATCCGGCCTCGTGCATACCATCACATACATCAAGCTCCCAACTACACTCGCATATGGAGTCTTTGATATTAACTCTCGATCTTTAACTGAATTCGGTGAAAGGTCAGCTGAAAGCTTCAAATGGGTTCCCAATGGTACACTAACTGGTTTTGTATCCATGCTAACATGAAATCGTTGTAGAACCTTCTTCAAATAAGCCACCTGTGTCAAACAAATTCTGCCATTCTTCTTGTCTCTGTCGATCTCCATCCCTGAAATATACTTCGCCTCACTCAAATCCTTCATCTCAAACTCCTTTAAAAGTTATGCTTTCAACTCATCTATAGCAGATCTGGAAATAAAGACAACCAACATGTCATCAACATAAATAACAAATAGATGTACGCACCATCTTTCAACTTACGAAAATATACACAAGAATCAAACTACCTCCGAGTGTACAAATGACCAATCATAAAACCATTGAATCGCCTATACCACTGTCGAGGAGACTACTTCAAACTGAATAGCGATTTCTTCAATATGCAAACTAATTTTTTCCTTCCCTGCGGTTTGGAATCCCAATGGCTGAGACATATATATTTCTTCATCAAGATCACCATGAAGAAATATCATCTTCACATCCAACTAATCTAACTCCATAACATACTATGCCACCAAAGCTAGTAAAATCCGAATCGAAGAGTGTTTCACCACCAGAGAGAAAACCTCATTATAGTCAATACCTTCCTCCTGTGCATAGCTCTTCGTAACCAACCTAGTTTTGAACCTCAATGGAGTACCCTCAATACCCTCCTTCTTTTTATATACCCACTTGCAACTAATTACCTTCCGCCTCTTTGGAAGCTCAACAAGATCCCACGTATCATTCTTGTGAAGAGACTCCATCTTCTCCTGCATAGCTACCTGCCACAAATTAGCCTCCGAACTCTGCTCAACCTCTTTGAATGTAGTAGGCACCATCTCATCGATACTCTCCATCGGAAGTGCATACACAACTTTGTCGGCATACCATGCTGGCATCTGTATGTCTCTCCTCTGTCTCCGAACCGTAGTAAAATCCTGAACCTGAGCTGTTGGTCCAAGATCCTACACATCAGTACCTGTATCCACCGTGTCACCGTCATGCTCACCTGGCGTCACCTCAGTCGGTACTCTAATGGATACTGCACCATCTGGACACTGTGGAGCTGCATCGCTCTCCACCACCTGCAATATCTCCTTTATCTGGTCGCTCTACACCTGATAAGAGCTAGAAAGCTTTAAGATAGAAGCCTCATCGAATGTGATGTCCCTACTCAGCATAATCATGCTATCAACTGGATCGCATAGCTTGTATCCCTTGATGTCACGCTTGAATCCTAGAAATATGGCATTCCAAGCTCGAGGTTCTAACTTATCAGTTCTAACATGATAATATACAGGGCAACCAAATACCTTGAGCTGGTCATAGTCATGTGATGTCTCTCCCGATCATATCTCTATAGAGGTCTTCCCCTCAATCGCAGATGAAGGCAGTCTATTAATGATGTGGCTCACATATGAAAGTGCCTCAGCCCAAAAGATCTTCTCCAAACTACTATGTGCCAATAAACATCGAATATTCGACCTCTCTACCACCCCTATTCTGTTACGGTGTATGACTAACCGTGAAGTGTCTTTCTCTATACCCTCGTCTCAACATAGCTGCTGAAAGGGGTTTAAAGTGTACTCGCCGTTATTGTCGGATCGCAACGTCTTGATCTTTCTTCCAGTCTACAATTCCAATCTATTCTTCCACTCCACAAACAAATCTAGGATTTCATTCTTATGCTTCATGGTATACACCCAACATTGCCTAGAATAGTCATTAACGAATATGATGAACTAATATCGACCACCAAGTGATGCAGTTTTAGTGGGACCCCAAACATCTATTTGCACGTAGTCCAGGATGCCCCTTGTCCTATGAATGGTCATTCTGAACTTCACCTTTGTCTTCTTGCCAAGAACACAGTGCTCACAAAACTCATCTTCCCACTCTTGGCTCTTTTTAATAGTCCCTGCTTGCACAATGTCTACAGTTACTTTTCTCCTGTGTGCCCCAACCTGTAGTGCCAAAGCTTACTCATATCCGCCTCTGAAATAGCTGAAGCAACCTGATCAATTTTGGTGCCCCCTTTCAGATAATACAAGTTTTGACTATGGATGCCCTTCATCACCACTAAAGATCCCATAGTAATATTTGCTACAGCGTCCTCAAATGTCACATTGAATCCCTTCGCCTCCAAAGCTTCAACTGAGATAAGATTCTTTTTTTAGCTGAGGAATGAATCTTACCTCCTTCAATTCACGGACTACTCCATCATGCATCTGAATCCGCACGGTACCTATCCCACAAATGCCACAGGATTGATTATTTCCCATGACAATAACACCCCCATCGAGTCTCTCGAACGATGCAAACCAATCTCGCCTAGGGGTCACATGATAAGTAGCGACGGAGTCAAGCATCCAATCTAATTCATCTACATGGTTCACCTCTGGAGTAATCAATAGAGAAAAGCTCGAATCATCAAAATTATCGGAATCATCGCCTTTCGTAATATTCACCTCATTGGCTTTCGGGCCCTTTTTCTTGCTACTTTCATTCTCTTTGAGCTTTGGACAATCTCTTTTTCAATGTCATTGTTCCTTGTAGAATGCATATTGGTTCTTTTCTAGCTGGTGACGACCTCTTGACTTTGACCTTTCTCTATTACCATCTTTCAGATATGGGCTTCTACCTCTTGTTGACAATGCCTCGTCTGAAGTACTAGCACAGAAAATCTCTTTGTCCTTCCTCCTCAAATCATAATTTGTTAAAGCTGTTTGGGGAGAAAGTTGATTTCATTACTGTGTTCATTATAACTTCAAACGTTATAATGAAATGAAAAATTAGTCTTTTTATAAGACCCTTACACATTGAAAACAAAAAAGTTAAAATTTCGTCAAACAGCTCAACAGACGTTTATCCTCTGTTGCTTGCGTGAGATCTTGGCCTGTGACGGGGACGTTGATATCCATGGACCACCAAACGATCAGATCAGATCCGGAGCTTCGTTGATTCGCAGAGGAATCAAGAAACCAAAATAATTATCTCAGCAACAGCGAGATAATCACTCTTCTCAAAATCACCACAATAGGGTGATCTCAAGGAAAAGAACAAGGTTGCAGATCTGTCTAACTCTCCTTCTTTATACCTGAAGAACTCGATCCGATCTCATCCTCCTCTCTGAAAATCATGCTCCTTCAGTCTTCAATTCAGCAGAGCTTCGCCAACGCTCGAGAATTCCAGATCTCAGTACAGATATCGTTGGCTCACGAAGGAGTTAAGAAACCGAAGCAATTATCTCGGCAACAGTGAGATAACTAGTCTTCTCGAGATCACCGCATTGGGGGCAATCTTAAGGAAAAGAACTAGGAACTGCAGATCTATTAAACTCTTCTTCTTTATGCAGAAGAACTCGGCGAGATCTCCTCCTCCTCTTTGAAATTTGTGGCTCCCTTTAGATCTAAAATTATGGGGGTGCTAGGGGTGTATTTATAGTCTTTGAGTGCCGTGTTTGTGGATAGGAATATCGTGTTTATGGATAAGATCGAAGAACAACCGTTTTTATGTGTTTAGGGGGGTTTTTGGTTGTGTAACAGCTTCCACACGATTAAGGATAACCCCACATGTTTATGGATGACCCTAAGGTGATCTAAAAAGACAATATTATTAGAAAACACGTCGGGAGCTGACTTGGGTGTGAGTCACTTGAATTGTCTCGCACATGTCCGGGATAGCTTGGACTGTATCGGGTATTTTGGTCTTAACTCTTTCAACTCTTTCATCCGACCTTGGAATGAGATGATTCAAGATGCATTAGAAATCTAACAAAGATTTTTACAACTTTTATCTTTTGAGATTCTTCATATTTGAACAGAATCATGGTCAAAACAGCTCTATAAGGCCCGAGACAGTTGGAGTGTCTCGGTCTTGGCCGAGACACTTGGACTGTCTCTGCTATTTTACCTCTAACTCTCGGATCCGACCTCATAATGAAGTGATCCAGGATGTGTTGGAAATCTAACGAAGAGATCTATAATTTTTGTCTTTTGAGATTCTTCATATTCGGATCCAATTATGGCTGAAACATGCGAGACAAAGTTGGTGTCTCGTCGGTAAAAAATGGCCTGAACGGTCTCGGGTATTTTAGTTCTAACTCCCTCGTCCGATCTTGAAATTATGCGATTCAAAGTATGTAGGAAATCCATCAAGGAAATCTACAAGCTTTCATGATTGAATCATATGTGGAGTAGACGGGACACGAGGGGCGCTTCGTCTTTCATAAGCGAAGCGTAGCTCCTGATCAATTCGTATCTTCATTATTCTGAAATTTTGTTGCTTCACATGGCCCGTCAACTCACTTCATGCGCTTTTCAATGTCAAATAAGTTTTTGTGACTCAGATAGCGATGTTCATCATCTTCTTTAAGCTTCGAGCTATTCGTGGAAACCTATAAATAATTTTTGACGCCTATAGATACCCCTTCCAAAGTATTTCAGTATCATTTCTTTTATAGAAGAGCCTGAAATACTTTGGATGTGATCGGTCTAGCCTTCAGTCGGCGTGAAAGGACCTATAGTTAACCTTAATTCTTGACTCCTTCGATTTTTAGTCAATTTTTTGACGAATAACTGAAGTTCTTCCGGCAATGCGTTTATCGTCTGGCCGTCGTCGAAGTCTCAAATCAAAACCGGTAAGTTGATTTTGGCTCATATCGTTGAGTTGACTTTGAACTAACTATCTCTATCAAAACGTGTTGACTGGCGTTGTTTTTCATCGCAACGCGCTGACTGGTGTTGACCTAGGGTTACGCGTTGATCAGAGTTGACCTTAGGGTTTCGGATCGCCCGGCGTTAACTTTTCATCATAACGCGTTGACTTGTGTTGACCTAGGGTTACGCGTTGATCGGCGTTAACCTTAGGTTTCGGATCGTCCAATATTGACTTTTCATCGCAATGCGATGACTGGCGTTGACCTAGGATTACGCTTTGACCAGCGTTGACCTTAGGATTTCGAATTGCCCTGTGTTGACTTTTTGTCGTATCGAGTTGACTGGCATTGACCTTCATTGTAATGTGTCGATCGGCGTTAACACAGTTTATACTCGTACGTTCGCTGAAGTCAACATAGTTTAAACTCTTAAGGCATTGGAGCGTGGTGATCCCAAGTATCGGGGCTGCAGGACCAACTTTTAAAGCTGATTCATCTGCAGGTATGGATCTTATCCTAAAGTTGTCGGATGCACAAGCCACAAGACCAACTAATAAAGTTGGTGCGTCAATGACTATCACGTTTATAGGATTTTTTAGCAAATCTTCAGCCATCAACAGGTTTGATGAGCCTTTACCGACTACCATTTGAATCGGGCTAACATGCGAATTATTTAAATCTGTTCTGCATGTAACGTTATGCTAAAAGAGTTAACTCTTTTAGTGCTACGATATTAAATACGTAGACTTTGTCTTTCTCACAGGAATAGACTACCCGGCAATGTATGTTAGACATAGACATAGAATTTTTGACAAATCCTTAGCCATCAATGGATTTGACGTGCCTTTACCGATTACCGTTTGAATCGGGCTTGCATGAGGATTATTTAAGTCCGTTCCGCATGTAACATTGTGCTAAAAGAGTTAACTCTTTTAGTGCTACGTTATTGAATACGTAGACTTCGTCTTTCTTACCAGAATAGACTAGTCGGTAACACGTGTTAGACACTAACTTATCCCGACTTAGGCTTCAGGATGAAAGTCCCCAGACTTGGATTCTGATATCTTCTTCAATCGGTGAAAGACTAAACCAGTAACGCGTGTTAGACGTTGACTTATCCCTTCTTATGATTCGGGATAAAATTCCCGGTGCATGTGAAGCACGAATTTTGGCGTTATAAATAACAACCTGCCACAATGTTAAATATGTGGGCTTTTGTCCTTTTTATGGTAAAAGACTAACCGGCAACGCGTGTTAGGCACTGACTTATCCTTTCTTAGGCTTCGGGATAAAATTCCTCAGACTAGAATTTTGGTGTCTTCTTCAATCGGTAAAAGACTAAACCGGCAACGCGTTTTATGCGTTGACTTATCCCTTCTTAGAATTCGGGATAAAATTTCCCATGCGTGTGAAGCACGAATTTTGGTGTTATGAATAACAACCCGCCATAATGTCGAATATATGGGCTTTTGTCTTTTTTACGGTCAAAGACTAACCAGCAACGCGTGTTAGGCGCTAACTTATCCTTACTTAGACTTCGGGATAAACTTCCCCAGATTTGGATTCTGATGTCTTCTTCAATCGGTGAAAGACTAAACCGGCAACATGTGTTAGGCGTTGGCTTATCCCTTCTTCTTAGAATTCAGGATAAATTTCCCCATGTGTGAAGCACGGATTTTGGTGTTATGAATAACAACCTGTCACAATGTCGAATATGTGGGATTTTTTCTTTTTTATGGTCAAAGACTAACTGGAAACGCGTGTTAGGCGCAGAATTATCCCTACTTAGGCTTCAGGATAAACTTTCCCAGATTTGGATTCTGGTGTCTACTTTAATCGGTGAAAGACTACATCGGCAACGCGTGTTAGGCGTTGACTTATCCCTACTTAGGATTCGAGATAAAATTCCCCGCACGTATAAGGCACGGATTACTGTGTTATTAATAACAACCTATCATAATGTCGAATATGTGGACTTTTGTCTTTTTTAGGTCAAAGACTAACCGGCAATGCGTGTTAGGCGCTAGCTTATCCCTACTTAGACTTTGGAATAAAATTCCCCATGCGTGTAAGGCACGGATTATGGAGTTGAAGGATGGTGTCGAAAAATTGGAGAGGAAGAGTTTTATATTCTATCTTCCGAAACCGAAAAGGAAGAATTTTATATTCTATCTCTAGTTGTTAAGGAAACTCAAAATAGTATCTCCACCCTAAGAATCCGAAAATGTGAAATTAGGAGTGGGATCTCCACTCCGAGAATCAAAAAAATTCAAGCAATCCTAACTTTTATAGGATTGGCTGCTTAATCCAAGAAAAAAATTCCTCATTTATTAAGGTGAAATTTTGATTTCGGTCCTAACTTTTATAGATTTGATCGAATAGGAAAAGGTGGAAGTCTTTTGTTTATCGAAAGGGGCATTCCAGTCTTGGTCCTAACTATCTGCAGGTTTGACCAAGTGAGGTTAGAGGCAATCCTAACTTTTATAGATTTGATTGCTTAAATTGAAAGTGGACCTCTCGTTCATGGAATAAATCGAGAGGGGATTTTGGTTGTGGTCCTAACTGTTTAAAGGTTTGACCAAGATAGGAATTTAAGATGACCCTAAAAGTTTGATCGTTCAATTTGTGAACCTCTCGTTCATGGAAGGAATAGAGAGGGGATTTTGGCTATGGTTCTAACTATTTAAAGGTTTGACCAAGATAGGAATTTGAGACGATCCTAACTGTTTAATGGTTTGATCGTTCAATTTGTGGACCTCTCGTTCATAGAAGGAATCAAGAGGGGATTTTTGCTATGGTCCTAACTATTTAAAGGTTTGACCAAGATGGGAATTTGAGGCGACTGTTCGTCGGAAAATTTGTAGTAAAAGAAATGAAACAAAAATTGACTTGTATTCCTTTGATCTCGATTACAATTGGATATCCTGATTACAAAAGAGAGGAGAATGATCTGGATTCTCCCCTTTGTTTAAAACTAGGTTCTTCTCGGTAGCGATGGAATGCCTCATTCGAATGTTTGCGTCGAATTCGCTCTCCGTTGACGATCCGATCGTCTTATCTCACAAGAACAATGAACATTCGTGGTAAGATTGATGGATAACTCTTAATGAGTTTAAGAACTCAGAATGAGTTAGAACTCTGTGAAAAAAGTTGTTAAAACCGAATAATCGGTTAATAAGCCAAAAAGGATCCTTTTTGTTGCTGAAGAGTCTTCCAAGATCCGCTCAAAAAAGAATTGAACTGCCTTGATGCTGTTGATCCCCAAGAGAATCCTCTAAATCTGATCTCCTTCCCTCTCTGAACTAAATTGATTCAGCCAACTTCATGCGGTTTAGATGCCAAAAAATCCAACCTCCTACTCGGTTGAGTTTGTTGAGGTTTTATAGGTGGATAAGAGGTTGTAACTGTCCTCTAAATCTGCTCCAAAGTGGGCGTGATTTCCTCAGATCGTGAGGAAAACGGTTCTGAAACCATTCAACTCGTGTTTGAACAAGTCAAATGCCCAATTTGGCGTTCAGGACCCTAACTTCGCGTATTAGAATTGAGACGCGGAGTTGGGTGTTGACTGAACGTCAAAACGCGAGGGCCGCTCGCGTATCACCTATTGCATCTTAGAAACACGGGGGTCACCTGCACTTCAAGAATCATAACGTGGGGATGAATTTCACATTTTAGAAGGGATTAGTTGACTTGTAACCTCTTCTGTAGAGCGTTGCAAGGACCATTGTTCAGTACTCCTTGCTTTAGCTGTTGTGGGGTGTGAAAGTCATCAAATTATAACTTTCACTGTTGATTGTGAAGACTGCTGAATAGAGTTTTCATTAGTTGTCGGAAGTATCATTGAATTGTATCTCTTCTCGATCTATGTGAAAAGTCCTCCATTTGCAGCTTTCATTTGTTAGCATGAAAGTTATCTGATTGTAACTTTCGTTGTTGAAGCTTGATGGGAATCAACAATCCATTATGATTTTTAGACAACCTACAGAACCCCCTCCAAAGTTTTTGAAAGTTCGTGGTTGACTGGGATGAATTTTCGAAATACTTTGGATACCAAAATTTAGTTGACTGATTGTTAACTCCGTCTGATTTGAAGACATCGCGAAACTGGTTGTTAGAATGTTGAAATTCTATTTCCTCGAACCAAACAAGATAGCCTTTAAGTCTTGATGACAACGAACTTAGTCAAACAAGCTAAAGCCTAAGTCATTGCTGATGAACCAAACAAGAGCGACGATGACGACGATTTTTGTCTGGGTCCTTAAGATACTCCACTTGATCTGCGATGAGGTGTGTTATTCGAATTTTGTTCGGATCCTTCAGATACTCCACTCAATCTACGATGAGGTGTATTCTTTTATCCAGAGAATTCTTGTAGGCATTGATGGACACTCAAAATGTAGTTTTCAGCTTCATTGATCTTGGTGGGAATGTTAAGCCATTTGGAAGAATAAGTTGTGCACAGCTCTTATTTTCACTAATCTTTGTTGGGATGTTAAGCCATTTAGAAGAATGAGTAGCGCGTGATTCCTTGTTTCATTCGTCTTTGTGGATTGTGCATCGGATCGTTTCTTCATTAATCTTGGTTGGGATGTTAAGCCATTTGGAAGAATGAGTTGCGCGCGATTCCTTGTTTTATTCGTCTTTGTGGGAATGTTAAGCCACTTAGAAAAATGAGTTGTGCGCAGCTCCCGTCTTCATTAATCTTAGTGGAATGTTTAGCCACGTAGAAGAATGAGTTGCGTGCGGGATTGAGCTTGACGATTTCAGCATTGCTGATTGTAATCTGTCTGTACTCATCCAATAGACTCCCCAGCGGAGTCGTCTGTTTCTTCTCGCCTTTGGTCACCTTGATGACTGCTGTTAGCTCTTCTTTTATTTATTTGGAGCTGTACCGTAGCCTTGGTTGTCGAGATGCTGCTATTGTGGCGGTCCAAACGCATAGATGAATTTCACGTTTAAGAATTGAAACACGTGGGTGAACTCTGCGCTAGAGGATTAAAACACGTGGGTGAGCTCTGCGTTTGGAAGTCCAACCACCTCAAACGCTGAGATTACGTTTGAGCGGGATTATAACCTAGAACCCCGTACCGATTTGACAGCTCATCCGACTCTTCTTGAAACTTTGATGAAAATTTTCGTTCTCATCTCTGGCGAACACTGTTCCTCTTCCCCATTGACCAGAATCGATGGTGCCCAAGAAGAAATCCGCCTCTCGCCACTTCAGGCCCATTGTCAGCATGGCTCAGGGCTCGTCGCCATCCACGTTGTTTGGTGGCGCTATGGTTCAGGCGGGCGTGCCGCCGCCTTAACTCCCTCTAATAGGTGGTGAGTATGACTTTCGTGGTCGCCTTCTTGCGGCAAGTTTTTATCTTTGGATCAATGAGGAAACTCGTTTCAATAACGCGGGGCTGGGACTCTGTCATTTGATTTTTTTGATGCGGGGTTCGACCTCTACGTCTAATTTTTTTAACACAGGGTTCGACCTCTGCGTCTAGTTTGTTCGACGCGGGGTTCGACCTCTGCATCTAATTTGTTCGACGCGGGGTTCGACCTCTGCGTCTGATTTGTTTGACGCGGGGTTCGACCTTTGTGACTAATTTGTGTTGTTTGACTCTTTTCTTTGTTTTGCAGTGTGACATACCAGCGAGCCTCTCCCTTTTCGTCATCACTTTGGGCATGAAGGTGGCGTAGACCAAAACATGACATACAATCTGCGCTAAGAACTTTCGATTTTCAGGATTACCAAGAAGAGCCGCGTGGAGATGATCACCCAGGCTTCCTCTGAAACTCTTTGGGTATTGGTTACGGACGCTAAGCTTAAGAACTTAAGCCGTAAACCATTACTCAAATCAGGATTCATCTTTAGGGATTTTGTGGATTTTGAAGCCGGCATTGCTTATGACGGGGACTACAAATGGCTACGAAAAGTTGGAAACCGTAACTTTTCTTGCCTAATATGGAGAGAATGTTCCCCATATCATATTTTTAGTGTGCCTCCATCCCAAGGTGTATGGATTGGTGATACGAGTCGCCGTGCGAGCACTGTTGATCGTGGAATTATCAAGAGTGGGTTGAGAAGAAAATGACAGAAGAACACAATATAATAATTTGGGCGAAGAAAAATACCTTCCCTAGATTATGAGAATCAATTGGATTACAATTCTCTCTCTCACAATCTCTCTAGATCAAAGAATAACCTCCTGATCTCTTTTCTGATTACAATCTGAGTGCTCTAAGATAAAAACCCTAGAAAAGTCGTGTTTCTATTTATACAAAATAAAAATCCTAAACAGTGTAGGAAAACAAGCCCAGGCCTAAAACCCGACTCACGGTCGACCGCAGAGACCATCGCGGTCGACCGCGGCCAAAACCCAAAACTAAAATAAGTTACAGGGTTTTGGCGGTAGACTGTCGAACCCTTCGCGGTCGACCGTGAAAAGTCCAGAGGCCCAAGCTGAACCTGTGCATGTTCGCGGTCGACCGTAGAACCATGCGTGGTCGACCGGACATCAGTAAACTGCTTTTTCTTGTCTTTTTCTGAACTCTTCAACTTCGCTGCTTCTAACGACTCTGTCTACGACTCCTCTATACTATTCTCAAGGTATCATAAGAATTATCTATCCTCAAGCTCCCATGAGGATCACTAAGCTCCCGAAGAGAAGATACACCCATATCATGGGTCCCCCCTTTAGGAACTTGAAGTCCCATTCAAGTTAGAACTTTAGCTGAGGGAACTCGCGAGCCCCTTCTTCTTTTTTGAACCACCTGACCTTGCTAAGAATCTGATCTCGACATCCAATCGGAAATAACTCGTTCATCCCACGTCTCGTCTTAGTCACCGTTCGCTTCAAATCGCAATCCTCTTTCGATGGCTTTTCAGGATGTCTAATGCACAGCGAGACAAACTTCTTGCTTGCATTCACTAGCCTCTTTGCTAGCGTCACTATCCCCAATCTTGTCTCCCTCGGAAGAGATGCCGAATGGAATATGAACTTCTCACTGCCTTTGGTGAATGTATACTTCTGAGCCCGCCTCTCGTAGATCGCATATCTATCCCATAAGTACGGATTGCCCAGTATAATCTGACAAACAACCAATGAAACTATGTCACATGTGACCTCATCAATATATGACTCATGGAGTGCAAATCTGACAGTGCATTGATCAACTGTACTCAGTTTCTCATCCTTCTAAATCCACCCTAATGGATAAAGCTTCGAATGTTTGACCATCTTCAGACATAGCTCCTGAACCAAGGCTTTGGATATCAAATTCTTCTCGCTGTCCGAATCAACTATGGCATCAACCAAACTGGTCTTCACTTATAACTTAAGCACAAAGAGCTGCTCTCTCGGGTAGTCATCCTCTTTCATGGTCTGTTTCCCCGTCATAAAGTTGAGCCTGTTATTGGGCTCTGTCATCCCCGGGACCTCTTTCGGACCTTGAACTACCACGTATGCCTTTTTCTCCTCCTTCTTCTTAAACCCCATTGGCTTGAGATGAGGATACTTCTCCCAGCACCGATTAGCTACGTTCCCTGTCTTCTCGCAATGACTACAATTCAGCCCTGCTTTCTCTGGATCACCTTTTTTCTCCTCCTTATGCTTGGAACCACTAGACTCGCCTTTCATCTGTTTGGAGTCTCCCTTGGTCTCGTTACCCTTCTTCTGCCTGCCCTCAATGGCAATGGCCTTCACGCTCACCTCTGCGATCATCTCAACTGAAAACAACTCCATCTCCTTCCGAATGTAATCATTCAGACCAACCATGTACTTCATAAAGATGGAGTACTCCTCTGTTGCGATGTTTAGAACCATCGTCTGCTGCTGGAACTCCGTCGTGTACTCTTAAACGGTCTTATTAAATTTTTGTTGTAAGCCATACCACTTGTACCAATGCTTCTCAAGGAACCCCACTAGATAAAACTGTTTCCGAAGTAGCTCCTTGAACTTGTTCCACGATGCCACCTTCTTCTCATGTTTGCAATAAGATTTCCACCATGTCAACACGTACCCCGAAAGCTTCAACGTCATGAACACTATCTTCTCATTGGACGAATACCTGTAGAGAGTGAAATACATCTCCATACGCTTGATCCAATCATCAAGCTTCTCCATATTGATACTCCCATCATAAACGGGAATCTCAACCTTGAAGTCAATCTTCAAATTCTGGTAATTATTCTTACCCCCTTGATGTCCAGCAGTCTTGATAATCTTAGTCTCCCCATCTGAATCAGATACCTCGCTCTCTTCGTCGGATTCGACGAGTTTCTTCTTACCCTTCGAGGAAGATTCCTCCTTTTTGCCTCTGCCGTTGATGAGACCCACGAGTTGAGAGAGAGTCATCCCGATCATCTCGATCTGCTTCTCCATGGTATCAAGTCTTGCTGAATTATCTGTTTCAGTCATCTTCTTCTTTCTTAATTTCTGGACTCCTTCCAATGAAATAAGGATCTCGCCAAGCTTCTTGTATTGCGATCAAGTCAGGACCATACACAGGATGTCCCTTCTTCGAATTTGATTTGCTCTGATACCAACTTGATACGAGTCACCGTGCGAGCAATTTTGATCATGGAATTATCAAGAGTGAGTTGAGAAGAAAACGACAGAAGAACACAATATAATAATTTGGGCGAAGGAAAATACCTTCTCTAGATTATGAGAATCAATTAGATTACAATTCTCTCTCTCACAATCTCTCTAGATCAAAGAACAACCTCCCCGATCTCTTTTCTGATTACAATCTGAGTGCTCTAAGATAAAACCCTAGAAAAGTTTTGTTTCTATTTATACAAAATAAAAATCCTAAATAGTGCAGGAAAACCAGCCCACCCTAAAACCCAACTCGCGGTCGACCGCAGAGACCATCGCGGTCGACCGCGGCCAAAACCTAAAACTAAAATAAGTTACAGGGTTTTGGCGGTCGACCGTCGAACCCTTCGTGGTTGACCGGGAAAAGTCCAGAAGCCCAAGCTGAACCTGTGCATGTTCGCGGTCGACCGCAGAACCATGCGCGATCGACCGGACATCAGTAAACTGCTTTTTCTTGTCTATTTCTGAACTCTTCAACTTCGCTGCTTCTAAGGACTCTATCCACAACTCCTCTATACTATTCTCAAGATACCATGAGAATCATCTATCCTCAATCTCCCATGAGGATCACTAAGCTCCCGAAGAGAAGATACACATGTATCAATTGGAACCTTGTTAAGAATCAGGATGGAGTTATTCTTGGAGCCTTAACTTTTCAAGGGGTCTTCACAGTTGGTTATAATAGATAGGTGACAGCTCTATGACCAGGCTTGTTCGCTAAAGAGTACCCTCGGTGAAGTGGCTAGTCCGGCGAACACCTTTGTCAAGAAGTTTATGGCAAAGAAAGGAGAGTTTCCCGCGTAAAGATTTAGAACACCTGGCTAGGTTCATTCTCCAGTGACAGGGTGGTGGACCCGAATGACCAACTTTGTTCTGGAGGAGTGGAATCACCTCTTACTTGAGCTGGCCTGATGATTCCGGTACGGGCTATTAAGTTCGGGATCGTCCAGAGCCACTTTCATTTCTTCTCTATATTTGAGAGATACAATCCCGAAACTTGTACCTTCTTCACCCCGGTGGGAGAGTTAGGCTTCGCTCTTCACAAAATACATGAAATCTCCGGTCTTCTTCTTGGGGATCTACCATATGAAGAATTTGTTCCGGGATCAACGGAACTCAAAATTTTGAGGAAAACCAGTCTCGAAGTTTATTCTACTCTTTGGGAAGTCATGTGTCACTTCCACATTTGTATGCAGCAGACAGGGGCTCCAGGAGGTGACATCAAACAAGTGTCTTGGGTGGAGTATTTATTCCAGAACCTGACCAATAAGGGAGCTTCGGTGACCAGATTATCTACAAGTACTTTGGAGGAGGTTCAAGCCCGAATCAACGCTGCTACCTCCCATTATACCAATGAGGCCAAGGAAGACATTTTCCTGGCTCATACGGAGTTTGAAGCTTCTGTTGGCCTTCTTATTTTGATGATGTTTAACAAATAATTTACTTCTAATGTTGTTTGTCTAGTGTTTGTGTTTTCGTATTTATTCTAGGCAAACAACAAGTTGGAGGATGGATGGAATAGAGCTTCAACGAACATATCCAATGGAGGTTGACGGAATGTCAGGTTGAAGCCTTACAATTTAAGTTTAAGATCAAGTTCAAGCTTCATCCGTAAGTGTACCAAGTCGAGCTTAACTGAAGATCAAGATCAAGCTTGGGTAATTTAGTTAAAGTTTTTATATTATGTGTGTTAGTACTTTAAGCTCAATCATATATATGCATACACGTTTTGGTTTTGTATATATATAGTTATATATATACATAATATGTTTTGGTTTGATAGTTTTCAAGTTTTAATATGAAACAATTTAATATAATTAGAAAACATATTTTTGTTTCATACTTATATGCATATATATGATTTCATCAATATCAATTTTATTTAGTTCAATGAAATCATGTTTTAGTGCATTATATGTGTATTTTGATAAAATACTACATTCATTATTTATAGACTTCATAACAATAGTTTACATCTTTCTTCAAGTCTATAAAATTATTTTGTAAATTTTCAAAACATGGTTTAGCCAAAATATCAAAATTCACATGTTTACATTTTCATGTTTTAAACTATTTTGTAAAATAATGATATTTTTCATTTGGAAAGTCCTTTTTGGAAACTAGTCTTTGTAGCATGTTTATTATCATGTCTACTATCATTCTCCAAAGTTTTACATTTTTTTAGAATTTATTTGATATTTTTAAACAGTGTTTTAAAGTCAGCATAACAGTTCTTCAAACTTGTTTTTATGTGTCAGATTGTGGTCGACCGCCACGGTCGACCGCGCCTGAGTCATTTCCTGAGTGGGCAGTAGAAACTTTCATGGTCGATCGTAACGGTCGACCGTCAGTCTGAAAATTCCCACGGTCGACCGTTACGGTCGACTGTCAATGTCTCTGGAAGTTTTCTAAGTTTCTAATTTGGCTCGCGGTCGACCGTGAGAATTCCACGGTCGACCGCCATTCAGCCTAACGGTAATATTGTACAGAATCTGATTTCTGATTCTGTTGGGTTTTTGGTCTTTTACTTGGGGTTTTTGGCTGAGGTCTTGGGAGGCTATAAATACCCCATTGATCTCAGTTCTCATCTTAACCAAGAAGTTTTTAAAACAAAAGTTTAATATGGGTTTAAGCTTGGTTAGTTTGTTTTAAGTTTGGGATTTTACAAAGAGGAGCTTACATCAGTTATTGAAGAGTTCATCTTTAATATTTCATCATCCTCTCTTTGTGTTTATAGAGAAGTTTTCTTAACTCTATTTCCTAGCATTTTTACTATTGTATTTCATATCAATCTTATTGCTAGTTCTTATTGAGTTAAGTTTTATTTATTCTCATTGTTACACATACCCACATGAGCTTATCGTATTTTCATACATAGTATATTTGGGTTGGTGAGAGTTGTAACAATTGAGTGTGAGCTTTCATTGTGTTCTCATCTATTGTAGAGAACAAATTTATTGTTTGTTACATTGTAAGATTCTAAAGTTTTCGGTGAGCTAGAAAACCGAGTGTGAGAAGTGAACATTGATCGGTGAGCGTTGAAAACCGACATTATGAGTGTGAGTGTTACGTTGATTGGTGAGCGTTGAAAACCAATATTATGAGGTGTAAACGTTATTCGGGTGAGCGTAGTAAACCCAGTTGTGATAGTGAATTTCTCCCCGGGAGTGGGGAGCGGAGACGTAGGATGGAAGGTACAAACTCCATGATCCTTTGAGTGTGTTTGAGTTTGTCTTTGGCTCATTTGCTTATGCATTTATCTTATATCGCCATTTGCCTTTACTCTTGTATATTTTGCCCTATCATATTTGTAGTTTGATTATGTCACCCTTGTGTTAGTTTATATATCCTTGCATATATTTCATCATATACCACTTTGCTAGGATATATCTCTTTGTTTATATTGTATATTCTTGCACATATTATATTGTATATCTATCTTGCAAGAATAATATTTGAATTAGTTTTAATTGGCATAAAATCGGATAAGAGTAGCATAAGACCCTAATCATCCCCCATCTAGGGTCTAACAATTGGTATCAGAGTTTGGTGCTCTTTGATTTAAGGTCTAATCGCCTTGAGTTAAAGATCCAAGTTATCTTTTTGTGCTAATCTTGTTTTGATTGCATTTGTATCTTGCTTGTATATTTTTACAAATTATGGATATGAATGATGCATCTTGTTTGGGTCATGATTCTAGTATTGCTCCTAAATTCAATGTTTTCCTCTATGCTCAATGGTATTTTAGATTTAAAATATTTGTTCAATCTAAAAATATCAATTTATGGAAAGTCATTGATTGTGCTTATATTGTTCCCACGTTGGAGAAATCTAAGTGGAGCAATCATGATAAGAAAATATTTACAATGAATAAGATTTTGTTAGAATATTTGCTAAATGCTATTAATTCATCTATGTCTAACAAGTTTGTTCATTTTGATAGTGCTTATAACTTATAGAAACTTATTGAAGCACATCAAGGGGACTTGGAGGCGATCCGACAAGCTTTGGAGGATCCGGCTTCAAGTTCATATGGAGCATCATACACACGACCACTAGGCGATTGCCCTAGTGAGGTTTGTGAGTTCGAATCGATCAATGATTTATCTAGTGATGAACTTGCTTGTACTAGTAAAAAATTATTACATGCCTACAAAAAATTGCAAAATAATTTTATTGATTTACAAAGCAAGCATGTTGCATTAAAATCCGATCATGAGTTATTAGCTTCTAAGTTTGAAACTATTCATGATTCTTTAATTTTAAATGCTGCTAGTTTAACTCATGAAAAAGATAATGCCATATTAGAAATAGAGAACATGAAAAATAAAGTTGCCTTTTTTATAAATAACTATACATGTTCTACTTCTAATAAAAATGCATATATGCCTAATGATGAGTTGAATTTTGTTAAAAATCGCATTTCATCTTTAGACTCAACTCTTAATACATGCATTGATAACCATAAGAAACTTATGGACAAGTGTGCTAAACTTAGTGTTACAAAATCACCTACATACTATGCACACTTGTATAGCAAAATTTACAAATGCTCAATTTGCGATCGTAAAGGCCACATTGCTAAATTTTGTTATGATGCACACAAATCTTCTAAGGTTAATGCTTCTTGTGCCTCTCTTAAGGCTTCTTCATCTTGCATATATTTCATCATATACCTCTTTGCTAGGATATATCTCTTTGTTCATATTGCATATTCTTGCACATATCATATTATATATCTATCTTACAAGAATAATATTTGAATTAGTTTTAATTGGTATAAAATCAGATTAGATTAGTATAAGACCCTAATCACCCCCCTCTAGGGTCTAACAGCTTCCACTATCAAGCTCTGATTCTAATTTCAGACACGACATTGTTGGCTGGATTCTTGATGTTGTGGCTCAAATGGTGCGTCGTCCCTACCAGGCCAATTGAGGCTCTCGCTGTTAAGGTGATCTACCCAGCTATTCTTTTGGTGCACGGAAGGCCATTAAATCTACTTTACACCATGGTAGGCTACTTGCAGAGCGGGTTATGTGAGTTGGCCATGGATTTTGTGGATGTTATAGAGGTGGAGTCTGGCGGCAACAAGACTTTCAGAACTCCTAATCCCCGAATACCATTGCCTTACACTTATCTGATGGCTTGGTATGTGCTTCATTGTCCTTCCCTAATGAGTGTAGCCTCTGCTCCAGGTGACTCATTCATCCCGTTTGTGTAACAACTAGAGTCCGTAAAATTGGAGGGGAGTCATATGGTTAGGATTTGCCAGATTTTATCGCAAGACACCAACTACCACATCTTTCGTTGTTTTCCCGATTTTGAAGGTGGAGTCTATGGAGCAGAGTATCAGGATGTGGTAGGTCCTAACAGATTCACCCAGCTGAGCGGGGGCGTCTTCCATTGGCTCCTCTCTATTAGGCCAGGCTACCTGATCTTCAGGCAAGGTGGCAAATGTTTCCTCGAGCCCTACCAACCCAACAGGTTCGCTCGATAATTTGGGTTTGATCAGCTATATGTTGGAAACCCTCAATCTCAGCTCTCGGTTGTAAGCAACTTATATGAAGGGGTCAGAGCTTGGTACTATTCTGTGGCAGGTTTTACCAAAGCTATCTTCAAGCTTTCCCACAAGTCACCCAACTCCTACACTTCTATGAGCTTCTGCAGCTGGTACTTTGCTGCTTCTCAGACTCCTGACTACAACTTGAATACATCTTGTCTGAAGGAGATCAGATGTATGTATGCTTCAAGGATGGGGTCTAAAACGTCTCGCCTTAGAGGAATTGACGAATTCTTGTCTGTTAAAATCCGTCTACTGGGCAAGAAGAGGAGCAAGCAGCTGAGCTTGCTCCTGTGGAGGAACAACGAGTCATTGACTCTCCTGCAACAAGAGCAGCTGGGAAGAGAAAACTCTCAGTGGGTGAAACTGCTCAACATGACAAGCAGACCCGCCGGAAGCTAATGGTTGGGCCTCCTCCTTCTAAAGGCTAGTAGAAACCAAAATTGATGGCTGACGTTATCAGAGCTGCTGAAGAAGAAGAACAACATGAATCTTCAGTTGCAGGCCTGCCACATAGAACTGGGCTCCGTTCGCATAGCCTGGCCTTATCGAGTGAAGCTTCTTCTCACTATCCTTCCGAGGATAAAGAGGATGAATTAATGGCTACATATGCAGAATCTGCTCTGACAGTAGACCTTCCCAAGTCTCCTGTATTAGAACCAGGGGGTCTTGAAGAGAATCCATCCCCTCCTCCTTCAGCACTAATGCCATCGGCTGGCAGTTCAGGTCTTAGTCCTACAACGGGACTTATGACTAAAATGGCAACCGGCACAAGTCTTCCTGAGTCTTTAGCTATACGTGATGACGAAGAGGAAGTGGAATATGAAGGCTCCTCAACTGGTGAGGTACCTGATGAAGATTGAGGGATTAAGGATGCTGAAATTAGCAACGTGCCAGGTGATGGTGAAGATGATGAAGGGCATGATTCCATGGATGACATTACTACTTTTGATGACTCTTCCAAGGTCCCATCTAATAAAGCATCTGGTTATACTCCTTTTCACATCTCTGGTAAGCCTAGTTTTCCTTGAATTCTTCCACACGTTCTTTCTGCGTTCCGACCCTTTTTTCGTGCAGGTTCACCTCCTCCCGGGACTACCACTGCTACTCCTCCTACGGAGCAACAGCTTGTGCAGGTGTCAGCTTCTTTGCAAGAGCAATATTTGCCTTGCTCATCCACGGTAGCTGCTTCACCGGCAGCATTGCTTGGGACTAATACTGAGACTCCTTCTTCGGAACAGTAGCTTGTACCGGTGTTAGCTCCTTTACAGGTGCAATCCTTGCATGGCTCATCTGTGGTGGCTGCTTCGCCGACAGCATTAATGAAGATCTCACTCACCCCAACAGAGGCTGGGCCAAGCACATCTCAGGTGAAGGCATTGATGGCTTTGACCTCAAGTCCTTTGTAATTGAATATTTCAATTGCTTCTGCAGCTTCAGCTCCTGGATCACCTGCACCAATCTCAATGGCTAGGAGAGTATCCCTGAGTATTGTTTCAAGTCTCGCGGGCACACCTGAATTCCTTCAAATTTCCTTGGTGTATTTGAACAGCCTCCCGAAGAAGGTAATTGAATATGTGGTGAGTGGTCAAGGAACTTTTAACTCCTTCCGACCTCTTTTGGAGGCAGGCTTAAATGGAGTTTGAAGTATGGGGAATACTCAGTGCTTCGAGTGCTGTTCAGAGATTATTCTTCTCTTGGAAGAACAATTACAACACTTCAAAGCATTAGGTCGCAGAGAACTTCAGCCACAAATTATGTTAACTTTGACTGGCCTTCAAGTTACAGAAGTGGCTCGTCAAGAAGCGATGGAGCGAGACTTATCTGAAAGAGAACGTCAAGTCGCTGAGCTACATGAGCATAATATTTAGAGACGAGAGAAGTTAGAACTCTTAGCTGCTTCTATGAACTTGCTTCGTACCAGGCTTGTCGAAGCTGAAGCTGATGTTCTGCGATTAAAGGCTGAGCTTTCTCATAAAGAGAACATCATCAATATCCTCAGCACCCAGAATGCAAATGGCATTTTGGAGTTTCACGCGAAGGCTCAAGCCTTGCAACATACCAGGAACGAGGTGGCGGCTATTATTACACCAAGTGAGGATGAACTCCGGGCAAAGGCTGAAGCCATGGTGCGAGCTAATCACGAGGAGGAGTTAACTGAAGTCAAGACTCAAGTCATCTCTTTCGATTTGATGCGTGAGTGAATTTTGCCCTTGTAATTTTCTTTTAACAAGAACAAGTTTGTTTTGTATCACTTTCTTTTGGCTTTTGAATAAAAAGTGATATTTCTTGCATTTGTTATGTTTTGATCTTAAGTTACAAGTCACGAGAAATGCTAGAGGTGTAATGCTGATTTAGCATAGATTTTCACAGTAGCCCTTACTTATAAAATTCTCTCTATTATCATTTAAGATAACTTTAGAAAATTTTCAACTTCTGGGGATAAATACTTTATTATTCTCCCAGAATAGGACTGACTAGCAGAATTTTTCCTGTGTTATTTTTGCTTTAAACACTGAAAGAAGTCTATAAGTGCTAGAGGTGTAATTTTAACTTGGCATAGACTTTCTCATAGAATGAGATCCAAAAATTTCCCTTATTATCACTAGGGATAATTCTGGAGAGAGTTTAATCTACTGGGGATTTTACGAGAACACTTTTTATATAGAGGGATCAAAAAAGGTTCAAATGGGGGCTTGAACTGTTAGAGGTATGGTATTAACATAACAGGAAAAATGTTGTGATCAGGGCAATTTTGTGGACTTATCGCTCTATTGAGGAGAGTTGATAAGTTAATTTTTATCAGAGGTGTGATTTTAACGTGACAAGAGAGGAATTGCGATCGGGGCAATTTTGAGGACTTACCGCTCTATTGTGGAGAGTCGATAAGTTAATTTTTGTCAGAGGTGTGATTTTAACGTGACAGCATAGGATTTACAATCGGGGCAATTTTGAGGACTTAATGCTCTATTGGGGAGAGTCGATATGTTGAGTTTCGTCAAAGGTACAATTTTAACGTGATATCTGTGGGGAAGATATCTTAGCGTCTCGCTGGGGAGGATTGCTAAATGTTTTATCATCAGGACGATGAATTGTGATACTTGTGATGTGAACAAGATTTCAAAATTTTTATCACTCTATTAAGGAGAGTTGATAAATTAGATGTTTACTACTCTGTTGGGGAGAGTTAGTAAATTGATCATGATTTGAGTGATTTTGTGGACTTATCGTTTTATTAACGAGAATCGATAAGTGGATTTTGACATAGAAATTATTGTCACATTGGTAGTAATGACAACTAAATTCAATCTCCGTGAGGATGATGATCATCTGAGGTGTAATATTAACGTGATAAGAATTTAGATTCTGCTGAGGAGATACAGAGGTTTAACCGTACTCTATTAGAAGAATTCATGAACTTATGGCATAAGTGTTATGTTTGAGAGCACAAGGGTAGATTCTTCATTTGGAAGAATTGTAACGCAAAGGTGACCCTTGCGTTTGAGGTTCGAAACACGAGGTTAAGAACCTTCGTAGCGCTGGTCTGAGCCTTACATTTGGAAATTTAAATGCGGGTATGAACTTCGTGTTTTGAAAAATGGTTGGGATTCTCTCCTAGAATCCCGTGCCATCTTAACAGCTTAATAGATGTTATAAATAGATCTGAGTGGTCATGTCAAGAGTCATTCGACTCTTTCCATTTTTGGCTATTTCCAAGAACGAGAACTCTCATTTGATTTCGATGAGATCTCTGATGAACTCTGTCTCCTTTGATCAATGACGCTTTCTCTGACTGATTATATCGATGGCACCGCGAAGAGTGGGTTCTAGCTCAAAGAAAGTCGTCGGACCGACTTCCGAAACGCCGTCGATTAAGGGCGCCGGCGGTGTTCTTGTTCCTGTGGGAACGTCGTCACCGCCATTGCCGTCATGGGGGCCTCCCTGTCGTGGTAAGTTGTGACCAAAATAACTTGCTTTGGGCAAGTTTTCTAAAAACCCTAGATGGGTTCTTAACAACGAGGAAGATGACTCGTTTCTATTTAATGAAAACACGAAGTTGGGACTCCGTGTTCATCATAAAATGCGGTGTTGACTCCATCGTTTTGAATTCTAAACATGGGTCTCGACTCTCATGTTTAAGTTTTTCAACACGAGGTTCGACTCTCGCGTTTGAGATTTCTGACACGAGGCTCGACTCTCGCGTTTGAGATTTCTGACACAAGGCTAGCCCTTTGTTTTTTAGATTTTGTACTTATGCCAACAGCTTGTTTTTAGCAACTAATCTCTACTTTTGATTGTGTAGTGCTTCTTTCAAACGTGCCGCTTTCGCAAGAGCATCATTTTGGGTATATTGGCGTACCTGACGCAAATGAAGTTTTTAGTCTTCAGAGCAGGATTCCACTGTGTACTTTCCCTGACTCGAAGAGAACAAACATGATTAGATTCCCCCGATGCTCTACTCTCAGGGTTTTGGTCACCGATTTAGATTTGGAGACCCCTACTGGGCATGATCAATTTCCTAAACCAGTGTTTATATTCGGAGATCGTATAGTAATCGATGACCACCTCATACATGCAGAAGATTCAAAGCTGCTGCAGAGAGTCGATAATCACTTCTTCTTCCTCCCAAATATGAAGAGGGTGTATCCACTCTCTTACTTCTTGATTGTGAGCTGTCGTCGGGGTTTGACTTTTGACATAGTCAAGGAGAAAGAGAATGTGTCGCTTGGATTTGGTCGACGAGCTCGTACACAAATCGGGGGACAACTCAATAAGTTGAGACCCAGCTTATTTGAGAAGAAGGATCTCGTTCCAGAGGTGTCGCATCCAGCGAATGTCTTCATTCATCAATTCATTACGGCTCAGGGTGAATTCTCTACCCAGATGTTTAGATCCCCAGGATGGGTTTGCTCTAGAGAGGGAGGTTGGTGGACTCGGATGGTGGACTTTGTTATTGAGGAGCTTAAGGAGCCGCTCGCTCAGTCGGGTCTCACAATCCCAATGCTAGCTACTCGACGTGGGGTTGTGCAAAGTTATCATAATTTCTTTGCTATGTTAGAGAAATACAACCCGAACAGTTGTACTTTCTTTACACCTATGGGAGAGTTAGGTTTTGCTCTACACAAGATGCAAGTGGTATCGGGGCTGCCGTTCGGTCGGATGCCCTATGAGGAATTCATCCCTGCCACCGAGGAGCTTTCCATCTTGAGGACAGTGTACCCAGAGGTTTATGCCACTTTCTGGGAGTTGATGTGCCACTTTCATGTATGTGCTCAACTCGTTGGGATGCGCGGAGGGGGCATTATGCATACTGTGTGGGCGGACTACCTCTTTCAGAACTTGAGTCGGAAAGATTAAGCCGTATCTCGGGTTGCTGCCATTTCTCCTAAGGGCGCTAATGCTCGAATTAAGGCTTCCAATGCTACTTATGATACGGAGCATATGAAGGATGATTTTAAGGCTGGTGTTAAATACGAAAGTTTTCACTACCAGGCCACAACTTCTATTTCTAACACAGCTCTTCTTGCTGGCTTCTTCATGATCTAGTTCAAGCGGTATGTAGTACTATCATAGCTAGTAGAGGCGATATTAGCTGAAGTTGTGTACCCAGCTGTTCTGCTAGCGCATGGGAGACCTGTGAGCCTTCTCACTGCTATGGTAAGCTGCGTACAAAGTGGCTTAAGGATGTTGACCTCTGAACTTCTCGTCCCCTCGGGAATTAAGGCTGCTGGGAAGAAAGCCGGGAAAGCTCCTTAACCATGTATACAAGTGCCATATACATACTTGGTAGCCTGGTTCGTGCTGCATTGCCCTTCGTTGATGATGGGGATATCTGAGGGCGATGGCGCTTATATTCCCTTTGTACAGAGATTGGAGTCGGCCACGTGGACTAATACCTATATAGTCAGGGCTCGACAGCTTTTGTCTCGGGGAGATAATTATAGAATTTTTTGCTGTGCTATTGATTTTGATGGAGCTGATGAAGAGAATGCCCGCTTCATGGACGTGCTTTTTGAAGGTTCATCCTCTTTGGAAGAATGTACCTTTAGATGGCTTCTTATGATCAGGTTGGGCTACCTGGTCTATTGTTTGAGGGAGAAGTGCATCATTGAGCCTTACGTGCTTTCTAGGTTCGCCAGACAATTTGGATATGACCAACTTTATGTTGGAAATCCTAACCCGGCATTGGCTCAAGTTAGGAATTTGTGCGAAGGGGCTCGTACGTGGTACTTCTTCTCTACAGGAGGGACTCATGCGCACTTTACTTTACCCAATTCACCACCCGGCTATTCCACCGTTGCAGATTTTCACAACTGGTTTGACGAGGCTTCTCGAATCCCAAAATATGATATCTACACTTCTTGCATACACGAGATTCGGGAATTGTATAAATTGAGAAGCGGTTCTACCAAGACTCGTTTACTAGGAATAGATGAGTATCTTTCCTATGAACGAGAAGTGGTTGGAGCAGACGAAGCCCTAAAGAATTTGCCTGCTATTGAATCTTCTGGAGAGGAGGTTCCTACTGGGATTGAAAAGGGGTCGTCAATTGATGACTCTCCTGAAAAGAAGGCGGCTGAGGAAAATCCTGCAGAAGCGCCTATTCCTGAACCTTGCTCTTTGAGATCAGGTAAGAAGGCTCTTTCCGCTGCCGAGGAAGGTGAATACGACAGGAGAATTCGTAAACGAATACCTGTCATTGCTAAAAACTCCAAGAGGGCCAAGTTAATGGGGGACGCGATGAAGTCTGTGCCTGTTGCGCGTTTTACTGATAGAGAGGATGAAATGCTCCAATCGATCCCTTCTATTCTGGGGAGGCTGGATCCAAAGAGGTATTGCCCGTTGGGGGTTCTGAATCTGCTTCTCCTCCTCTCATCGGGGACCAAAGTATATATGAAGGACATCCTTCCGAGGTTGCTCCTCTACCTGATCGGGATGAATATACGGGTCCGATCTATCTAACTGTTCCTCCTCCACGCTCGAGAGCTCTGAAGAAACTAATTAAGGAATTGGAGTATTGGATACAGATGACTGTTGTAGGTTGTCTAAAAATCATAATAGATAGCTGATCCCCACGAGATTACAAGGCGATGGTTCCTTCAAATCGAGAAGCAGAATTCATCCTTACAATCGAAACAGAAGAGATTTCTAAATCATTGCACCCGCAGCATTATAATCGCTACAAACACGACCTCACGTTTGAGATGATTGATCTTGATGGTTGCGACAACAACATGACCAATATTATATTAGCAACTATTAGAGATACTGATGAGCAGTGTAATGATTTCAGAAATAAAAGGTTGGACTTAGTTGGGGAGTTGCTTGGTAGAGAGCTGTGGGCAAATATTCGTCTAAAAGTCACTATGGATGATTGATTCCCGTCAAGTTCCAACAATGAAAGCTACAATCAGATAGCTTTCATTCCAACAAACGAAGGTTGCGAATGGAGGGCTTTTCATACAGATCAAGAAGAGTTACAATTCAACGACGCTTCTGATAGCTGATAAAAACTCTATTCAGCAGTCTTCACAATCAACAGTGAGAGTTACAATTTGACGACTTTCACACCTCATAACAGCTAAAGCTAGGATTACGGAACAACGGTCCTTGCAACGTCCTGTAGAAGAGGTTACAGATCAACTAACCCCTTCTGAAATGCGGAAGTCATCACCGCGCCATAATTTCGGAAATGCAGGCGACCCCCGCGTTTCTAAGCTACAACAAATCAAACGCGAGCGACCCTCGCGTTCATTGGTGTTCAGTCAACACCTAACCTCACGACTCAATTCTAAGATGTGAGGTTAGGGTCCTGAACGCCAAGGTGGGCGTTTGACTCATTCAAATATGAGTTGAACGGTTTCAGAACCGTTTTTCCCACGATCTGAGGAAATCACGCCCACTTAGGAGTGGATTTAGAGGGTAGTTACAACCTCTTATCCCCTATAAAAACTTAACAAACTCAACTGAGTTAAGGACTGGCTTTTTGAACGGAAGAGTGAGCCAAGGGCTTCTTCAGCATCTGAACCGTATAGGTTTGGGGGCGATTCGGATCTCAACCACACAGGGAGGCAAGATAGACGAAATCCTTGGAGATAGGATTTTTGAATCAAGTTTAGGAGATCAAATCCAGAAGGATTCTCCAACAACAGAAGATCTGCTTGGTCATTAACCGAATTTTCAGTTCTAATAACTCTATCTACAGAGTTCTAACTCGTTCAAAGTTCTTAAACTCGTTAAAGAGTTACGTATAAAACTTCCCACAGAAATTCATCGTTCCCACGAGATAAGAGACGGTCAGATCGTCAACGGAGAGCAAATTCGACGCGAACAATTGAAGAAGGCACTCCATCGCTACCTTGAAGAACCCAGTTTTAAACAAAGGAGAAAACCAAATTCGTTTTCTTCTCTTTTGTATTCAAGTTGTAATCGGGATTAAAAGAATTCAATTTAATTTTCTTTTGTTCTTTTCATTGCAATTTTCCTACCTACAAAAGATGGCGACTCCGTAGGGGACGAGCTTTTCCGATGAAGAAGTGGTGGCGCAGTCCGACGTCCACCTCATGGGATCGACTGTAGAAACTCTCGTCGTAGAGTTTGATCAAGCAAAATATGAGGAAGCCTTATCCTCTGGATCGCTGAGCCCCAAGGCTAAGCGCGATGTCAGCAAGATCTCTAAGGAGATCAACTCTATTGTGGAAACTCCGAAGAAAGCCCTCTCCTTCGACCAGGAACTCAAACTGGCTCTGCTGGTTGAAGATCCCACATTCGTGTCAGCATGACGTGCTTCAGGCCATAAGCGGCCTATAGAGGAGACGAGCTCCATAAACGTCAGTGATGCTGCTACCAAGGCTTTGAAACAAGCCAAGAAGAACGCTGCTCGCAGACGGAGAAGATCCATACGACGAGCACACTTACGTAAAAGCCGAATGTTGGCCCAACGCGAAGATCGCGTTCCTAAAGTTTTACCCGAGCCTAGCGTTCCTAAAGTAGAACGCTCGCTTCGTGGTAATGAGCCCAACTACGAGCCTCGGCTGATACAGAAGGAAGCTGCCAAAGATAAACGCGGCCATCAGAAGGAAGCTGCCAAAGATAAACGCGGCCCTCAGGTGCGCGTTCAAAAAGAACATGACTCTCAAGAGTCTGCTTCACCAAATAAACGCGACCCTCAGGGGCGCGTTCAACCAAAACATGACCCTCGCGGGTCTGTTTCATCATTTAAACGAAGGCCTCGGCCTAACGTTTATAAATCCAAACGCGACCCTCGCGTTATCCTTCAAGAACGCGACCCTAGCGTTGTTCTTCAAGAACGCGATCAACAAGAGGTCCGCCAGGTTCAGAAAAATCAGCGTGGTTTCAAAATCCACGTTCGACAAGAACCAATTTTACCCACCCAAGGGCAGGGGGTTCCATCTCCGCCTCCACACCTGGGGAAAGTTTCCTCCCAAGTTCCTGATCTGCGAGAATTATTGTCAAGAGGAAAACCAACAGTACAAGCAACTCACTCATGCTAATGTGAGAGGCTTATCTCGGCAGTCCTTTCAGAGTGCCATTGTTGCACATCTGCACCTCGGCAGTCTGTATTCGACAGGTTGACGAACATTGTTAGGCCTGCCAAACGACAACTCTGATATAGAAAGCAGACGACCGAGACCGAATACCCCGAAGTCACTATAAATGTGATAGGTAGAGGGAAGGCTTCCGATCCTAGTTCTGAAGAATCACAAAAGAGTTATTCCCCGACTGTTCGGGAAAGGTGCGAAGAGTTTGAAGGGGTGTACCAACACACCCGAACTCTTACAGGAGCTATTCGCGCGGTTAACTACCAGAGGTTAGCCAAGGGGATCGCTTCTAATGATGAACACTCGGCAATAGCCGAATCCTAATCTTCCAGCTCTGTTGTGGCTCGTGAAGTATCTGCTTACACAACAGGGAATCATGAAGATTTAGCTAAGAGAGTCGACGAACATCACGTTATGCTCCAAGCGCAACAGGAGACAGTTCTCCAAGTAAAGGATATGTTGGACCAGCTCCTTGCTGAAAAAGGCTAAAGACCTGAATCTTCCTGAAGAACCACATCGAAGGGAAAACAAAAAGCAACTGAACATTCAGATCGCGAAACTCACGACCTGGAATCCTCCTCTGAAAACGAGAAGGAGATAGAAAGAGAACCGCATCTCCAATCTACTAAAGTGGACGAATTGGAGGCTCGCCTCAATGCAATTGCTAATAGAAGCGAGCTCCGCGAAGAGGGGGTTGTGCGACCTTATCCAGCCGAGTGGGATACAGCTCCCTACCCACCGAAATTTAAGGCCCCTACTTTGCAGCCGTTCGATGGCACAGGATCGCCAAATCAACACATTTACTACTTCAAATCCCAGACTGGAGATGTGGTAGCAAATGACGCTATCCTGACCCGCTTGTTCATCGGCACTCTTAAAGGAGTTGCCTTTGAATGGTTCATGAAATTGCCTGCTGGGTCTATCCAGAAATGGATAGACCTGGAAAGGCTATTCTTGGCTAGGTTCTTCGAAGACGACACAGAGGTCTCGGTCCCAACTCTTCTCGCCACTAAGCAAAAGAAAGGAGAGTCTATCAAGGCCTACGTAGAGAGATTCCACAGCATGGCACTGCGGTGCCCGTCAGGTATGACCCAGTCAACTTTAGTTGAAACTTGTAGGCACAATCTGCAGACCCAGCTCCTTGCTCAGATGGGGGTAGCAGAGTGTCCCTCCTGGAGACAACTGGTTTCGCAGGGAGAATAAGCTGAAGAGATAGTGGCGCGAGTTAAAGCTGAAGAAGAGCCATAACCCAAGCCGCAGCAACAACGCAATCAACACAACGCCCAGCGGTCTAAGGGAAAAGAAACTTTAGCAGCTGACTACACGTGAGTACCACCACCTACTAAGCAAGGTAAGACGCCAAATCAACAGAGAGTGACAAAGCAGTATTCATTCAAAGAAGAGCATGTGGACACCTTGTTCCAACTACTTCAGAAGAATAACAAACTGCAGCTTCCCGAAATCAGGAAACCGGATGAGGCAGGAAAAGTTGACAATCCCAACTATTGCCGCTATCACAGGTTCCTGGGTCACCTTACCAGAAAATGTTATGTCTTCAAAGACATTCTACAAAATCTGGTAAATGCAAACGTGCTCACTCTGAAGCCCGAGCAGAAGACCGTGTCTACCAACTTGATAGCGGTCCAATTCGTCGACTTCCCACCGATGACCACTGCAAATGGCGTCGTTATTATTCATAAGGGAGAAATGCACTTGAAGAATGCTGACTTGCATAGTCAGAAAGACAGGGGGTTGGTACCCCTCACTACCCCAAAGGGAGAAATCATGTGGGTCCACCCTGATCTAGTGGGAGACCAACAGTGGACGAACACCTCGTCCAAAAAGAAAGGAGGTAAGGCTAAGTCTTCCAACATGATTAGCCCCTCCGTTACTGAAAATGATGATCACCTTAAACCTCTCACTGATTCAGAAGAAGAGAGAATTGTCCTGGCAACATACCCAGGAGACAACCCTGGCACTCGGTCAGGAAAGACTTACTTGAGAGACTACAATCAGAATCCTCAAGAAGTTAAATAACAACCTCAAGACGCTGGGGGCTCTGTACCAAAAAAGACGGCTGATAAGGGAAAGCAAAAGGAGGTCCGGTTCAACAAAAATCTTTACCAGGAACCCGGAGAACCAAGCGCTCCCTTTCAATTCAATGTCATGGCACAGCTGGCCAACATACCGGCTAGAATTACACTATATGAGCTCCTGAGGCTGTCCAAGACTACCAAGGAAGCTCTAATCAAAGCCTTAAAGAATACAGAAAGCTTCATCACCCAAGTCACTCTAATTCTCGAGGCTTCTGAAGAACAAACTTGTCGACAATGTCTGCAAGCAGCAAGAAGCTTACCTTGCATATCTTTTACTCAAGAAGATATGCAGGTTAAACACAAACACGACAGACCTCTGTACTACACGGGGTACATTGGGTCGTTGGAAATTAGCCGTGTATAAGTTGACCCGGGCTCAGCGCTCAGCATCATGCCTTACAGGGTCATGCAGGTCTTAGGAATCCCTATACATCGGCTGAACACTACCCAGACAACCATCTTCGGGTTCAACGCAAACAGCACTCGGCCCCTGGGGAAGATCAAACTCAGGTGTCAAATCGGAGACCTTAAGTCTGAGGTGACCTGTTACATAATAGATGCGGACACGTCCTACAATCTTTTGTTAGGACGACCATGGATACATGCAAACCGCATTGTCCCATCTACTCTACATCAGGTCATAAAATATGCCAATGATGAAGGAGAGGTTCAAACCCTGATTGTGGAGAAATATCCTTTTAGAGGAGTTGAAAACTTTCATACCAACTCCGTCTTTTACCTCAAATCTCAGGAGAAAGAAGATGGGGATAGCGGCAATGAAGCTGATATCGAACCAGAACCTGAAGAAGATTGTCCATGGGAGTTAAACTTTGATGTAATGTGTCCGGGTGAGAGTGATAATAATATACCGAGTGGGGGTGAATGGTGCATTAATGAAGATTTTATTTTAGCGTACTTGTCTGATGTGTCCTCTAAAAATGAACAAATAGAGAATTATCCTAATGCAGGTACCAACCCATGTCACGTACTGTGCACAGAGGCATCACTCACATTGCCAATCGAGTCATCCTTCGTTTCAGATGAAGAAATAGAAGACACACAGAAGGCTTTCTTCAAAGTCCCATCCAAAAATAAAGGGCAGAAGCCGATCTGTTTTGGTAAGGTCAAACCTGAACAACTCAGACGAGGAAGTTCAAAGGAAGATGATGGAATT
The DNA here is from genome assembly GCA_022839385.1 of Asparagus kiusianus. Classification (NCBI taxonomy): domain Eukaryota; kingdom Viridiplantae; phylum Streptophyta; class Magnoliopsida; order Asparagales; family Asparagaceae; genus Asparagus; species Asparagus kiusianus. Next base: position 629,636 of record BQKN01001048.1, read on the forward strand.
CCTTAATTCCATTATCACGAACACAACTCCCGCCGGTTAATGAAACAAATGGGGTATGACTTTGGTGAAAAGCAGGGTCTAAACTTCGGAAAGGGAAGGAGAACACCAATTCGAATGTCTCTAACCCCTGAAGGGAAACCCCCGGATTATTATCAAAAAACCAGAAGAGGTTTAGGATTCATCACGCCTCCCGCTGTCTCAGAGAATAAAATAAGTAATTATATACGACAGAACCACTCATCCGGAACATCCTCATACGAGTCCGATGTCAGTGTCGGACCTTTCTTTAAAAATCTGACTGTGAATATGGTTTCGACTAGTCGTCCAGAAGAAGATGCAGGGGGTGATGAAGGGTTAATCGAATCAACCAATGATCCCTGGATCAAACGCCTCAACATCTTATGGGATATGCGATTTGAGCAACACGAACCACCCACTGAAGATAAAGTGGTCCAGGTTAACATGGGGGATGAACATGACCCTAAACCAATTTTCATAAGCGAAAGCTTATCACCCTCTGAGAAAGAAGATCTTATATCTCTCGTCCGAGAATATATAGATGTCTTTGCTTGGAATTATGAAGACATGCCGGGTCTCGATCCAAAAGTGGCCATGCATTATCTCAACATCGATCCGGATGCCAAACCCGTTAAACAACAGCAACGCCGGTTTCGTCCAGAGATCATGGAAGCAATTGAGTCTGAAGTGAAAAAGCTTATAGACTCAGGCTTTATCAGAGAGGAACAACACCCGGACTGGGTGGCTAACATTGTTCCAGTGCCCATGAAAAACGGTAAGGTTCGTATATGCATCGACTTTCGTGACCTTAACACAGCTTGTCCAAAAGACGAGTTTCCACTTCCCATCACCGATGTCATGATTGACAACACCTGCAGATATGAAAGGATGTCTTTCATGGACGGATTCTCCGGGTACAATCAAATCAAGATGTATCCCGAAGACGAAAAGCATACTGTATTCAGAACACCGCTGGGGGTGTATTGCTACACAGTGATGCCCTTCGGCCTGAAAAACGCAGGTGCAACTTATCAACGAGCGATGAACGCCATCTTCCACGAGCATCTGCGTAAGAAGATCGAGTGCTACATGGATGACATAGCAGTGAAAAGTCAATGTAAGGATGATCATCTTGCAGACTTGAAGACTATGCTCGAAATCATGCGAACACATCAGCTGAAGATGAACCCGACAAAATCATTTCTCGGAGTATCAAGTGCAAAATTCCTGGGATTTATTATCACGTCCAAGGGAATTTCTCTGGATCCAGAGAAGGTGCGCGCCATCCAAGGCATGCCGTTGCCGAAGAATCTCAAAGAGCTTAGAGGCCTTCAAGGTAGATTAGCATACATCCGAAGATTCATATCTAATCTCTCGGGGCACTGCCAACCTTTCTCGAAGCTTATGAAGAAAGGCGTATCCTTTGTCTGGGATGAATAGTGCCAGAAAGCTTTTGAAAAGATCAAGAAATATCTCACCCAGCCGCCTGTTCTCGTGGCCCCTATATCAGGAAAACCATTCTTGTTATATGTGAGGGCTATGGATCATTCTCTAGGAGCGTTACTGGCCCAAAACGATGATCAAGGGCAAGAGCAAGCCATCTATTACTTAAGCAGAACGATGATGGGAGCCGAACACCGGTACAATCTAGTCGAAAAAGAATGTCTCGCTTTGGTATTCGTAATTTAAAAGATGCGACATTACCTAGTTGGACAAATAATTCATGTCATCTCTAAGGTAAATCCCTTGAGAGTCCTGATGACGAAGCCATCATCTCTGAACTGCCGACTTGCAAAATGGGCCATCCTCTTGTCGCAATACGACATGCAATTCATGCCTCAAAAGGTAGTCAAGGGTCAAGCATTGTCGAACTTCTTAGACGATCATCCAGTGCCAGGGACATCTAAATTGTATGAAGAATTACCTGATGAAGTCACCGAAGCTTGTGTCACCCGAGAATCTACACCAGTATGGAGATTATTCTTAGATGGTGCATCCAGAGCAAACCCTCATGGAGCAATTACCATGGGAGCAGGAGTGGTGTTCGTCTCTCCAAACGGTCACGTAATCCCAAGAGGATTTTCCTTAATCGAACCTTGCACCAACAATGTAGCTGAGTATAATGCTCTGCTACTAGGGATGCAACTTGCCGAAGAGCTTAATATTCGGCATCTTGAGGCTTATAGTGACTCTCAGCTCATTGTAAATCAAGTCCGAGGAGAATATGAAGTACGTCATGAGGACCTAATCCCATACTACTTCGCAGTGTTGAAGCAAGCTAAAAAGTTCGAAGGATTCTTTATTGAATATATTCCACGAGCCCAGAACGTGTATGCAGATGCTTTGGCTTCATTGGCAACTTCGCTGGCATTACCGCCAGGTACCGAAACGACGATCCCGTCACAGGACGTGAACTATACTCCTCCAAGATTCCTACGGAGGAAAGCTCAGACAAGACAATGATGGAAGAGGTTTGTACAACCTCCATAGAGTTCGAATCTAGAGAATGGCGATTTCCATATATTGACTACGTCCTGTACGGAATTCTGCCCGACGATCCTAAGGAAGCGGCCACCATCAAACGAAAGGCCCTCCGATTCTACTATGATGCAGTCTCTCAGATTCTATATCGTAAATCCCATGACGCCATTTTTCTTCGATGTCTTTCTCAAAAGGAAGCAAGGGAGGCTCTTAAAGAAGCTCATGACGGAATGTGCGGAGCTCATCAGCCCGGAGCTAAATTAGGAGATCGCCTCCGACGAATTGGCTATTATTTACCAAAGATGTTCTCAGACGCAGTTGACTACGCTAAACGTTGTCACGCATGTCAAATTCATGGAGATTTCATCCACCAAGCACCCGGGAACTTACATCCCACATCTGTATCCTGGCCATTCGAAGTGTGGGGCATGGATATCGTGGGACCAATTTCTCCTCCGACCTCCAAAGGACACCGGTTCATCCTAGCCGTGACCGATTATTTCTCCAAGTGGGCGGAGGTAATCCCGTTGAAAGAAGTCAAGACTTCAAACGTAATCAAGTTCATCAAACATCATGTCATCTACCGTTTTGGAGTTCTGAGGCGGATAGTTCACGACAACGGGACACAATTCGTCAGTTTTGGGTTTCAGAGGTTTTGCGACAAATTCAGAATCCAGAGTGTCGCATCTACGGCATATTATCCGCCAGCAAATGGTCTTGCGGAAGCCTTTAACAAAACCATAGTAAAACTTCTCAAGAAGTTTGTTTCCAAGAGCCGACGTGATTGGGATGAAAGGCTCGGCGAATGTCTGTGGGCTTACCGCACAACGGTGAGGACCCCTACGAGAGCTACACCATTCTCTCTAGTATATGGCTGTGAAGCTGTATTGCCATTGGAGATCCAAATCCCTTCTCTGAGAGTCGCGATCACGACGGGACTAACAGAGGAAGAAAAACATCAACGGCGTCTGCAAGAACTTGAAGCCCTAGACGACAAACGACTTCAGGCTCAACAGCAAATCGAATTGTATCAAGCCCGTATTTCCAAAGCCTACAACAAAAAGATTATGGAACGGATTTTCAAGAAGGGCGATTTAGTTTTGGCTAACAAACGACCCATGGTGATGACGCACAAAACCAAAGGGAAGTTTAATCCTAAATGGGAAGGGCCCTTCGTAATAGACTTAGTTTATTCGAATGGAGCATATCGCCTCATCAATCAAAAAGGAGACAGGCTCATGATGCCAATTAATGGGAAATTCTTAAAGAGATATTTTCCGTAAATCATGTAGCCCCCTAAACCCCAGCTAAATCAGGCTGGGGGTTGCCTATTGATAGTGTAATTCTATTTTGTATTTCGCCATGTTAACACTACACCTCTGACGATTGAAATTTTCTAGAATTATTCTAAGTGATAATAAAGAGAATTTCGTTTTCATATTGAGTTAACACTACATTTACAGCATTTGCATTATTTTTCATTGTCTTGAATCATATTTCAACAAAAGAGATGATGAAAACTAAAATGATATCATTTCCATTTCATATTTCTCAATTTGGATA
>BQKN01001048.1:654305-689354 GCA_022839385.1 Asparagus kiusianus
GTGGGGGTTTAGTGTTTATCACTTTGTTTGTAATGATCAGCTTATCCTTAAGAAAATTACATGTAGCATTCTACCCGGAACTTCTCGTTATATGAATCATCCACCTCCAGCTTTTATTAGAAAATTAGGTTTATCATTGTATTCAAATGCATGATCAGGTTATCCTTAAGAATACCACGCACGTCACTCTCCAGGAACTTCCCGTGAAAGAAAGGAAATAGTTTAGACTAATATACCTTTTGGAGTATCGATGAGCAGTTTATACTCGTATACTCTTCGGAGTGTTGCACCGCCATTCGGCTTATTCTAGCCTTATGGCGCCAGAGTTGATTAGAGTTTGAATCTTGTTCTTTAAACCAAAACAAATCGTAGTAGGATGGAGAATGCTCCTGCGGTACGCATAGTAGTTTGGATCTGTAATCCTCTTAGCTCCCTCCTGATCTTTAATAGGTTGTAGCTCAATCTCACAGTTATTCAGGAGGTATTCGAAAATATCCGAAACTTTCTCATTCTTGAAAGAGTACTCTTTTTGGAGTCTCAGATCTAGAGTCCTTTGCTGCTTTTGAGGTTGTTGTTGTGACGTCTGATTATTATCATCAGCAACCACAGGCATTGACTGCTGGCTTATTTTGGTCTTCTTCCTTCTGAGTAAGCGTTCGGCTTGTTCGTCGCGCATCTTCAAATCTTTCCATGTCTTGGACAAGTTTAATCACATAACTCCTAACACATCCAAAGAGAGGTTGTTGTGACAAGTTCGTAGGATGAATTCCTCCGTGATCAGATCTCGGCAATTTATCGCCTTGTTCCGGAAGCGTTTAACAAAGTCGACGACTATTTCTCTGTCTTTTAGCATCTCATCGAAGAGTGTCCTGACTGATACCTCGGTGTCATCATCAAAGAAGTGGGTGAGGAATAGATTTTCCAAGTCGTCCTAGCTATTAATGCTCCCTGGCTTGAGGCGGCGATACAAATCGAAGGCAGGTCCGCGAAGGGTTCCAACAAATAACTAAACCATCAGGGGCTCGTTCCTAGAAATTATGCTCAAATAGGATTTGAAGTGATCAAATCCTGAGTGGGCGAGCCCTTCCTATCGAACGACGTGAAGTTGATCAGGTTGAACTTGGCCGGAGACGTGATCGACACTCACTTTCTCGGGTAAGGACACGAAATGCCGATCTTCTTTACCTCTCAAACAGACATCATAGCGTTGATTTTGCTCTCGAGATCCTTCATCTTTGTGTCCTCGTCTGTATTATGCTTCGGACGATTCCCGAGAGAAACAACGGGACCACCCCCAGCGTTGTTATCTTTGGTGGGACCACCCCTAGTGTTGTTATCTTTAGGGGGTGCGTTTGAACCATCCTCGGTATTTTTGGGGGGTGTGTTGGCCATGATGATTTCGTCTACTTCTGGATCGCTATCGACTGTGGCGTTCTGGGTGTGGCAGCTGGATTCACCAAGTTGATTGGACAGAACCTGCATCTGCCGGTCATGCTCTTCCTTCATCTATATCATGACCATTTCCAATTCGAACTTGAAGTTCTCTTTTTACTTAGCCAAAGCATCCTCAATGATTTTGGTCATTTGTTCAGTGTTGATCATGAACGCCTCACAAGATTATCCTATGCTGGACACCGTATTATTAGAAGCGATGGCAGAGTTCGCATCTGATGTCTCATCATCCAAGGATAATCCGCTATTCATACTCTGATAGTCCCCACGTCTAGTAGTTCCCGCGCGTAACTGAATTATACGTTAGGAAACGTCTAAAAAATGATGAGGACTAAAACTTCGCGTTGACTTTCCCTTATCGACCATATTGATAGTGACATCTGGGAGTTCATCATCATGCGCAACTGATCTTTTTCTACGAAAACGCCTCGGCTTGGATTTGGAGGTTCTAGGAAAGATCCTTTCAAATACCGAGACCCTCTGCGGAGCGGTCTTGGGGTAGCTACACGCTGATAATACTGCCCTTATAATTTTGGTACACGGACAGTGAGAGTCTGCTTTCCGGATACTTTTCTTTCGAGATTTATTCGTACCTCCTGCCCGATAGTAAAACTCATCGACGTTGTGATCAGAGCAACCTATCGGCTATTTACATGAATTCTCGGGTATAACACTTTCGTCTGTCTGACGCGTTTTCTTCTGAGTAAACAACTCCTTGTTTGCGTCTGCAGGAGTCACATGTTTGGAATCATACTTTTCTAAGGGTGATACTTTAACGGGCTCCTGGCCTTCTGTACACACCCCAAGCGGGTGGTTACGGGAATCAACTTATTAGGAGGTCGCGTTTCCTTAACAGGCGCTTTGCCTTGATCTTCGGGTAGAGAACTGAGGCTATCCTTCAATTGAATTCTAACTCTCTAGAGACCCACATCGTCGTAGGGTTCCACCGGAGGTGTGGGAGCAGAAGGAACGCGATCCAAAGTTGACGAAGGCTGGGGAGCAACATCGCGTGCTTTTGCCTTAGGCGTTGATTTAGCCTTTGACATCCAAATTTGTTTGGATCTTGGCGATCTCTTAACAGCCTCTTTATTTTGCATTTTTTGTGCTTTTCGCATAAGGATCTGGACATGCACAAGAAGTACGTGACGCTTCTAAATGCGCTCCTCAAGAGTGGAACGGTTCTTTTTGACACGAACCCATTCGTTAGTAGGTAGTTGGGAGGAGGTTCCCGAAGCTTGTTGTTGAGATGGTTTAGCCACTTGGTGCTTTCTGAACTCTATATCTGCTTGGTAATGGAGTCCATCCACCTGATCCAAAGCCTTGGCGAATTAGCACGCGAGGCGTTGGCGTTGCCTTTGACGTGCTCTCTTTGATAGAGTTGGCGCGCCTTAAACAATCGACTCCTTGATCGCGGAGGAGTTCAGATCTGCAGATCTGGTCTCATTGGATGCCGGCGGATCGTTACGAGGTGCAACTGCAGTGACGGTAGCGGGGAGATCGCCTTCTTGAGTCTTCAAATCTAAAGACTAGCGGATCTTCTGAGAGGAGGAGACCTTCCTGCACTTATAAGGAGAGGTAGATCTAGAGGAGGGGGAGGATACGTACTCCTCAAACTTCTATTGGTCGAACTCGTATTTGACCTCTTCAACCACAGAGATCTTGATCGTTGGCTGTGATATGACAGCCTTGATAGCGAGGCTGTTGGCTCTGACTGTGCTCGCCAGCTTGTTTGGGAAGAAAGTTGATGATTTCATTGCTGTGTTCATTATAACTTCAAACGTTATAATGAAATGAAAAATTAGTCTTTTTATAAGACCCTTACACAATCAAAATAAAAAGTTAAACTTTCACCAAACAGCGCAATAGACGTTTATCCTTCATTGCTTGCGTGAGATCTTGGCCTATGACGGGAACGTTGATATCCGTGGACCACCAAACGATCAGATCAGATCCGGAGCTTTATTAATTGGCGAAGGAATCAAGAAACAAAAGCAATTATCTCGGTAACAACGAGATAATCACTCTTCTTGAGATCACCGCAACGGGGCGATCTCAAGGAAAAGGACTAGACTGCAGATCTGTCGAACTCTCCTTCTTTATGCCTAAAGAACTCGATCCGATCTCCTCCTCTCTGAAATTCATGCTCCTTCAGTCTTCAATTCAGTAGGGCTTCGCCAACCCTCGAGAATTCTAGATCTCAGTGCAGATTTTTTTGGCTCACGAAGGAGTCAAGAAACCAAAGTAATTATCTCAATAACAGCGAGATAACTATTCTTCTCGAGATCACCGCAATGGGGCAATCTCAAGGAAAAGAACCGGGAACTGTAGACCTATTAAACTCTTCTTCTTTATGCCGAAGAACTCGCCAAGATCTCCTTCTCCTCTCTAAAATTCGTGGCTCCCTTCAGTTCTGAAATTATACGGGTGCTAGGGGTGTATTTATAGTCTTTGAGTGTCGTGTTTGTGGATAGGAATGTCGTGTTTGTGGATTGGGTCGAAGAACAACCGTTTTTATCCGTTTAGGGGGGTTTTTAGTTGTGTAACAGCTTCCACACGTTTAAGGATAACCGTACATATTTATGGATGATCTCAAGGTGTTCTAGAAGCCAATCTTATCAGAAAACACGTTGGGAGCTGACCTAGATGCGACCCACTTCGATTGTCTCGCACATGTCCGAGACAACTTGGACTGCATGGGGTATTTTGGTCTTAACTCTTTCGTTCGACCTCGGAATGAGATGATTCAAGATGCATTAGAAATCACCAAAAAGCTCTATAACTTTTATGTTTTGAGATTCTTCATATTTGAACAGAATCATGGTCAAAACAGCTCTATAAGGCCTGAGATTGTTGGAGTGTCTAGGCCTTAGTCGAGACACTTAGACTGTCTCTCTGCTATTTTACCTCTAACTCTCTAATCCGACCTCAAAATGAAATGATCCAGGATATATTGAAAATCTAATGAAGTGATATACAATTTTTGTCTTTTGAGATTCTTCATATTCAGATCGAATCATGGCTAAAACATACGAGACATAGTTGGTGTCTTTCCGGTAAAAAACGGCCTGAATGGTCTCGGCTATTTTGGCTCTAGCTCCCTCGTCTGATCTCGAAATTACACAATTCAAAGTACGTATAAAATCCGATGAGGAGATCTACAAGCTTCCATGATTAAATCATATGTGGAGTAGATAAGACACGAGGGGCGCTTCGTCTTTCGTAAGCGAAGTGTAGCTCCCGATTAATTCGTATCTTCGTTACTCCAAAATTCCGTTGCTTTGCATGGTCCGTCGACTAACTTCATGTGCTTTTCAACATCAAATATGCTTCTATGACTCAAATAGTGATGTTCATCGTCTTCTTTCACCTTCAAGTTGTTCGTGGAAACCTATAGACTATTTTTGACACCTACAAAAGCATTAATTACTTCACTATAGCTGATAGAAGATCTTCCGTTTAATAAAATGAGAACAAAGGTGTCATACTCCTTATCCGGTAAGGAGCCCAATAATATAATAGCCTTGTACTCATCTAAAATCTTCTCATCCAGGTTCGCCAAGTCCGACAATAACTTAGTGTAGTTGTTCACATGAGCCGCTAGCGAGGTGCCTCTGGACATCTGGAATCTGAATAACCTACGTAACAAATATAACCTATTCTCAACACTCTTCTTAAGATATTTATTATTGAGAATTTCCTACATCTTCATCGAAGATGTCACCCCAATCACATCATACTTCAGCCCCTGTTCCAAACAGGACCTGATCACCCCACAAGTGTTCCATTTATCTTTTCTCATATCGCCTCTTCATATTTTGGTGGTCTCTCGTGGATCATGATGGTCTCCTCTAACTTCTGAGCATTGAGCGTATTGTGTACGTTGCTCATCCACAAACCAAAGTTGATTTTACCGTTATTCTTCACCACACTAATTTAGGTGTTCTAAAAACTAACTTGAATTGTGCTCGCCATTGACTTGTTGTGTTCACCTTCTTCTCCCATTGAAAACTAACTTCAAGTTGTAAAGAAAGAATCAAAACTTTGATAGAAATTAAGAATTACCCAACTAAACCTTAGATTGGATTCCAATAGATCTCCTATCCACACGAGGAAAATGAAATCTCTAACGGCAACTCCTAATGCTATCTCCACCGAAGCTTAGAACTCCAAGAACCAAGCTTCACACAAGAATATTTCTCCACCTAATTCCAAAACCCTAGATCTGAAACCTGGGCTCTGATATCACTTGTTGTGCACAACGAAAATTTCGGCAGTACCTCGACAGCACCTCGGGGCAACAAGAGAGTAAGATCACAATAGGAATTCCTATTTCACCAAGGAAATAAGAACTAAAAGCAAAATATCTCAACAAAGTGGAATATCAGCTCTTTCTCTCATCAGTTCTAGGACTGACCTGTCGAGAGAACCTAAACAAGCTATTATAAATCACACAAACAATGAGACAACTGATTTTACGTGGTTCAGCATATTTTCTACGCCCACGGGGCAAGGAGGGGGGAGATCTACTATTAGAGAGAGAGAATACAAGTAGAGTTTATAATCACACAAATTAAACTCTCACACTAACTCTCAAATCTCTCATAAATGGGATGCCAAAGACCCTCTCAAAAGCTCTCCTCGGTCTGCGATTTCTCACTCGTACGAAGCCTATAAAGCTTCTGTCGGAAACAAACACAGCAGAAAAACAAAACCTCCTTTGCACACCTCTGAAATAAACCCTAGCGTGGGTATTAATAACATAGCAGAATCGGGTGGGTCACGTGAGATTAGCCACGAGAATGTGGTGGCCCCCATGTCTTTGCCCCATGCTCTTTGATGCTCCGATTCATGGTGGCTCCCACGTTGCCCAGCTCTTCATGCATTTTTGATCTCTTCACACGGTGTGGCTTTCACGTGCGTGGGTTAGCCCACCACGTCCCATTCACAAGGGGTTTTATAATATATAAAAACTTTAAAGTCAAAGGCTTTTTTGATAACCTTAACCCGGAGGGCAGAGGGTTCTGATATTTTGAAAGTTAAGGAAGGTTTTCTAATATCATACCTATCAGATGGAGTGATGTATTTCCTTTGCAAAGCAAATCAACAAAGATCCTCATGACCAAAGCGATCCTCTATATAAAGACCGCTCCTCTCCTCCCTAAACAACACAAGTTGAAGGAATAGCATCAAAACCTTCAGGAAAGTAAGGGTGTGCACACCTTAAAGTTCTTTGCTCCTCTCATTCTTACATGGTGTCATAAACCAAAATCTCTCATCTTCTCCATTCTTTGTTACAGGCTGTCATGGCATCCAAGAAATCGATTATCATCGTCACCCTCCTCGTTCTCTTCTCTGTCGATGTAACATCATCATCCCGGTCCCTCGATTAGTATAAATACTACCACAATAATGTTACATATAACACTTACATGGTAACTTTCTTATATGACTGTCACATGCATTCTCTTGATAGGAATTGGATTTTAGGATGAAAAATACCGATGTTCTTTCTTAGACGATTGCAAGACCGATTCAGATTACTACAAACCATGCCCATTAGTAGAATAATAAGTATCCTAGACGGAATTTTTTCCATCTAGGATACACTATTCTAGACGGAAAAATTCCGTCAAGGTTTTTCTGTCTGCAATACAATATTCTAGACAAAATTTTCCGTCTAAAATAGTAATGCAGACGGATTTATTTCGTTGTTTATTTTTGAAATGGGCTAATCATCCTAGACGGAATTTTCCGTCTAGAATACATCCTAGACAGAAATTCCTTCTAGGATGTTGGTTTCAGTTTTTATTAAAAAAATTATCCAGATCTGGCCCTAAATAAACCCGATAGTATATATTGTGCTAGCCTCTCTCTCTCCCTCATTCGAGATCTGGCTCTATAAACCCTAAATCCTAAAATTCTCATCGTGCTCGCCCCTCTCTCTCTCTCTCTCTCTCATTCGAGATTATCATCCCGTCGTCACCGTCCCTCTCCTTCGACCTTGCCGTCACATCGTCGCCTCCCCCCTAAAACAGGAAAAGGGCTTCAGTCGAAAAACTCTAACTCTTTGAGGTTTGCTTTCGATCTAGCTTGATTCAGCAATTGATTTGAATTTTTTTGATCCCCGATTAGATATTGACAGTTTCTCAAACCTTAGTTTTCTCAAACCCTAGTTTTGTGATCCCCACCATCCGGTTACTTTTACTCTTCTAATCTATGTTTAATTTTGCTAATTTAGAATGAACTTGTATTATTAAGGATATGCTTTGACCAAAATTTTAAGAAATGAAAGTCAGGTTGAATCACGACTCTAGCAAGTTGTGAATGAATGAAAGACATGCTGAAGGAGAAGTAACTTTCCATGACTGACACAAATGATTATAGTAGGTATCTACAAATATTTGCAATGATATGATGTGATGGGCAGTCATTTGTCTCAGTTTGCTAAAATGAAGGATTAGGGATTGGCTGAGATTGATTGGTCTACATTTAGCTTAAGTCGGGTTGCATCAAGACTTTATAAATTTGTGATATAAATGAGAGAGAAGTTCAATGAGAAGCAACTTAAATTTCCATGAGTGATACAAATTGCTAAGCTGGCTGAGTTCATTGTATCAGCAAAACTTAACTATTAATGTGTATATAAATTATAAATAAGTCCATGATTTACTTGTCTGTTATGATACTCTTTCAAACCAGCATCCCAGGAGGTCATATATTTAGAACAATGTCTTAGGGCACCTGGTTATAGAAAGATCCAAACTGAAGAGCAGTCTAATCGTCAGTCTGACACTACCGTCAAAACTTCATAACAGACAGTAAATGTCTTCAAAGAAAACATGTGTTATTAAGGATATACTTTGACCGCATAGTAGATAAAATTAGTGTAATTTAATTAAAAGAGATGGTCATTTTTTCACTTTCACGCGACTCTATTGATTTTGTGGGAAAAATCAATAGGTATAGAACAACTTTGACCGTATATATTGTTAAATTTTTCTACTCGAAATTGATCGTTCCCTTTATATTATAATAGAAATGAATTGGTATAAAACAACTTTATAATTATTAGATCTGTCCTTCTCGGACGGGTTAGGAATATTGTAATGCATACATCTAACTTTGTATACTTTGTATAGTTTTATTTCATAAAAATTTTGGCAGCCCGTACCTGTTGTTCTCCGTATACAATAAGCGTATGTTGTTCTGCATTTTGATATGTTGTTAGTGCGCATAATAGAGTTTTGAATAGTTTAAATTTAATGTTTTGAATAGTTTAAAATTTATGGGTATACTATCTATTCTCAAATAGAGTTTCTAAATATATATTACCTACAGATGAGGAAAATTCCTGACAAGTCATGGATAGATATCCCTAGGAGTAAATGTTTTCACGATCAACGTTATAGGAATGGATGTGAAGCCTTCACGAAGTATGCCGAAATGAACCTAAAAAATTTAAGTAGCAGTGTAATGTATTGTCCCTGTTATAGGTGTAAGAATATGAAGCTAAAAAATAAAGATGAAATACGAAGTCACTTAGCAAATCCTGGTTTTTACGAGGAATATAAATATTGGTCCTATCACGAGGAAGGTTGTACCAAAGATGAAGTCCCGGATGTGCATGTTGATACCAATCATGGTGTCAGGATAGATGATATAGAAGCAAATTTACAAACTGATATCAGACCTGACCAAACCGAATATGATATTAACAATGATAATGAAGATGATATCGTAGTAGATGTCCAAGATGCTCATGCTCTTGTGGACATGGATCGTATAATGAAACTACTAGAGGATAGTGAAAAGGATCTGTATAAGGGTTGCACCGAGTGCTCAAGATTTTCGTTTATATTGGAGCTCTTACATATTAAGAGCCTCAGTGGAATGGAAAATACTTATTTCGAAATGCTTCTTGATTTGTTGTGGAAGGTAGTTCCAGGAGGAGAGTGTAGCATTGCTAAAACAACTTATGTGGCAAAGCAAGTAGTTTCCGATTTGGGGCTTGATTACAATAAGATTGATGCGTGTCTTAATGATTTTATTCTCTACTACAAGGACAATAAAGACCTTCAGGAATGTGCAACATGCGGAGTTTCTCGATGGAAACAACACACCCGCTCTTCAACAAGGCAGCCAATAGAGTTAATGTACATGCAGAGCATGATTTTCTATATTGCAATGTCCGTATATGAAAAAAGACACCGCTAAGAACATAAGGTGGCACAATGAAGGCCGTATAGAAGATGGTAAGCTGAGACATCCAGCTGATGCAGAGGCATGGAAGCATATTGATAAGACTTTTCCCAATTTTGCTCATGAATGCAGAAATGTCAAACTTGGTATTTCTAGCGACGGATTCAATCCGTTCGAGGTTATGAGTTCAGATTGGTCTACATGGATAGTTATCTTAATACCATATAATTTACCCCCACTGCTTTGTATGAAACAATCGAATATGATACTCTCATTACTGATACCGGGTAAGCATGCATCGAGTAATGATATTGATGTCTACTTAGAGCCCTTAATTGATGAGCTAAAACAGTTATAGTCGGAGGGTATGTTGATATATGATGCCCATGCTAAAGAGTCATTTAGACTTCGTGCTATGCTAATGTGGACAATTAATGATTTTTTAGCTTATGCTAATCTTTCTGGTTAGTCTACAAAAGATAAGTTTGGCCCAGAATTTGAAAGCCTTCACTTACCATATAGTCAGAAGTGTTGTTATTCGTTTAACAGGAGATGGTTGTCCTTGGGCCACAAATACAAAAAATTAAGCAATAAGTTTGACAGCACTATTACGATTAGGAATAAACCACGTCAAATGACCGATGCTGATATTGTAAAGTTGCTTGAGCATCTTCCTAAAATTGGATTTGGTAAGGACCAATATTCTAAGGTCGACTCACTCAAAGTTAGAGGCTCCGGTAAAAAGAAAAAGACACTGAAAAGGAAGAGAGCATTCCAACGGGCACATGTTGATAATGGAGTCGATAAATTACCAAAGGGATGGAATAAATTCAGTGTCTTCTTCTAGCTGCTATACTGCCAAAAGCTTAAAATCAGGCATAACTTGGATGTCATGCATATTAAGAAAAATGTTTGTGGCAACATAGTTTCAACTCTCCTTCAAGATCCTAATAAGTCAAAGGATGACCTAAGGGCTCATCAAGACTTAGCTGCATTGAATATCTGGGAAGATTTGCAAGCACAAGATGTTGGACTTAAGAAAAAACATAAGCCTTCTTCTCATGTTACGATGTCGACAGAGCAGATGCAGAGATTTTGTGAGGTCCTCAAATCGGTAAAATCACCGAATGGGTATTCAGCTAATATATCAAATAATGTCTAGGTGCAGGAGAGGAAGTTCTTAGGCCTAAAGACTGTCACGCCCCGCTTCCCAAAATACACGGGAATCAGAACATGAACAAGCCCGCGACGTATTAGATTGAGAAGAAATATACACCGTCATTTTTTTTCTTTCTTTTCTCTTTTTTTCTTCTCAATCCAATACGCTAAGCGTCAAAAATATAATATACGAAGTCACAGGTCCCCGATCACACATAGCAAGAATATAATAGACAAACTCATAATAAAAATATTATATCACAAATGAATATTCATCCCAGACATAATATTCGGGTCAACATGCCCTTATACAAAACTGAACAAATGGACTGAAGAAATATGAAATACATTGATTAGATAGGAAAGAAATGCTACAAAAGTAATCTAAGATCATCGATAACTAGAGGGAATAACTAAACTTCGGCTTCTTTTTCTGTTCCGTCTCCAAGGCACTTCTGCTGAGAATCCTCTGGCTCTTGGCGATCTCCCAGCTGGACCTGTTCTTCCTCTAAGTCTAACGTACATCAGAGAAAACAGGTGTACATCAGGTGCATGGTGCACGGCAAGACCCAACCCCACAAAAAAAATAGAACGAACGGAAATCCAATACGAAAAATAATACGATAACAGAAACAACAAAATAACATATAACTGAAATCCACAAATCAACATGAAAACACTACTAAATCATGATAACATAAAACATCCAGAATCGATCAGGTAACGAGATCATGCAACTAGCGATCAGTCTAATCATCCAAGCAACAAGATCATACAATAGATGGAATTAATGCTTAAAAATCTACAACTCGATACGTAGTACGTCGAGCAAAATAATCCAAACAAGAAAACCCTCATGTATATACCATATGTCTCGAATTGTAAATAATTAAATATTAATCCTGATCTATGTATGAAAAGAAACACAACTAGCCTATATCTCACAAGAATTCATAATTAGCCGAAACGAGTCATGCAACTAGCAAACCTATACAGGTCACTGGTTCACATCTCACACAGAGTCAAAGTTTACATTATCGGATATCTGGTTAACAACCACATCTCACTAGTACCTTAGACCCACCCCAGTGCGAAACGATTCACTGGTGCGTGCCTGGAAATAATCAATAATCACAACATCACCGCTCCTCAGACCCACCCCAGTGCGAAACGATTCACTGGTGCGAGCCTGGAAATAAACAATAAACACATCCGATCACTGCTCCTCAGACCCACCCCAGTGCGAAACGATTCACTAGTGCGAGCCTGGAAATAAACAATAAACACATCTGATCACTGCTCCTCAGACCCACCCCAGTGCGAAACGATTCACTGGTGCGAGCCTGGAAATAAACAACAACATATCCGATAACATGAACATGGACTACCCCATCCCAACTCATCTTACTTTTCTAAGTCAACAATACACAAGTATCTAGGTCTTGTACACGACACGCTGGGCAACTAAGGACATGAACTACTAACGGTTCTCAACAAAACAAGAAATAATAAGTAAATACAACTAATCTTATGCAAATCATATGATGAACATGACTATATAAGCTAACGATGAAATCAGGCATGCATATATGACATGAGTAAGTATAAATAAGAGTGTCAACAAATCGGTGTCAATGTACATGAAATGTCGTGTTCTACAACTATCAATCACACAATCATAACTCAAAATAATCTTTTACCAAAATAACTTCTTTAAAAATATTTATCATTCTAAAATAATTTCCTTCCACGATAAAAATTCTAAAAATATTATAATTAATCTAAAATACTTCTATCACCCAAAATAAATTCTTTAATTTATTATATTGGTTCTGAAAATACTATTTATCACATAATTTCTATCCATTCAATATTATTCATCAAACCCACGCAGATAATAACAATTCATAATCTAATTTATGCAACTAATTAACGATAGATATAAATAGGAATTGACGAGTTAAGAGGAGCGGGATCTTACCTACGAGACCGTGGGGTCTGTCGACGATGCGACGGCGCCGATGCGGGTGTTGTCGACGTGGGGATCTGAGCAAGGCATGATGGGGTGAGGGCTCGTTGCTGGACGGAGGCGGCTGCTCAGCGGGTGGCTGGTCGGAGCTTGGGCTCGGCCGGCGGACAAGGAGCAGCGAGGATCTCGGCGTGAGGCGGGGTTAACGGAGCGGCGCGGCAGGAGGCGCGGATCTGGTGGGTCGGGGCGGACTGCAGGAGAGGCGGAGGATAGAGGGGCAGCTAACAGGGACTGGAGGGTGGTGGTCGGAGATGGACAGGGGGTGGGCGGTGGTTCTGGTAGGGGAAGAGGGAGGAGCGGTGTACAAGCGTAGAGGCTGAAGGGGGAGGTGATGGTTAGCGGGGAGGTCGGTTGCTGGATGGGAGAGCGGAGGTGGCTACGCGGGTTAGTGGAGCGGACGCAAGGGTGGATGGGCGGCGCTGGTCTGGTAGGGGCGAGCGACGGTTGTAGGGGCGAAGAGGAGAGAGAGGGTGGGGTGATTGGGGGAAGATGGCCGGAGGGAGGAGGTGTTCGGGTGTGGGGTTGAGAACGGGGCGGTGGCTCTACGGGTTGCGAGCAAGGAGAGGCGACAGCGAGGCGGTCGACGACTACAGGAGGAGGGGGTCGTGATGGGGTCTGGCGGCGGGTTTAGGAAGAAAGGAGAAGAGAGATGAAAAAAAATAAACATATATATAAAATCGTAATTAGGGTTAGGGTTTAGGTTAAAATAATTAAAATAAATACTTTTTGGTACTTAAAAATTAAACTAATTGTATAATAATTATCTACAATTAAAAACGTACATGTTGAGCTAATACAACACTTGATACGAAATAGTCAAAATATACTCATATTGTATAATTAAATGAGAATAATTAATAATAAAAATATATTTACTTACATTTAAAATCAAATAATTATGGGACAATTACATACACAGTAAAACGTACTAGTTATACTAATACGACAGATAATATGTAACAATAGAAATAATACAATAAATTATACCAGAAACACGTAATTAATAATACCATGTATTATATAAAATAATTTGTAATAATATTAATAATATAATATATTATTTAAAATATTATGTAATAGTACCGATAATTCAACAAATTAATTCTAGAAATTTTTATCGCACAAAACAATTTGTAAATATCAAAATCATTTAAATAAATATATAATTATATTTTTAAATCATAGAAAATTATAGAAATAGAGAAAAATACAAATACTCTTTTAAAAATCATAATTAAATATTTTAAAATACTAGAAAATTATTTTAAATAGTATTAAAATTCATGGTCCTTACAAAGACCTATGATTGTCACGTTCTTCTACATCAATTGCTCCCAGTTGCATTGCGTAATAATATAGAGAAAAAAGCATCAAAAATTATTATGGAGTATTGTGGTTCTTCAGAAAATTGTGCTCTAAAATTATAGATGTGAAGGAATTTAAAAAGCTTGAAACAGAAATATCATTAATTTTATGCAACCTGGAGTTAATATTTCCTCCTTCCTTTTTCACGGTCATGGTCCATGCTACTCATCATCTGGCTAGTGAGGTAACCATTGCGGGTCCTGTATCTTAACGTTGGATGTACCCAATTGAGAGGTAAGAAACTTCACCCAGTGTATTAATTTCATATGCAATGTATACAGCTAATATTTGTCATTTCCGTGGTTTTCCTTAGATTAGATATCTGTAGTTCATAAAGTTTTAATTATTGTAGATATTTGGGGTTTATGAAGCACCTAGTTCGCAATCGAGCTCATCTAGAGGGTTCTATGGCTGAAGGTTACATAATCAACGAATGTCATATGTTTGCATCACGTTACCTGCGCAATCGCGTAATAGCTGACCAGCCCCCAACTAAGGAGAAGAAACTCGTTAAATATCCAAGATCTGACTTAGAGCAAGTACATGCATATGTATTGAATAATCTTGACATTTTTAGCGATTATCAAAGGTAATGTACATTAATTTAGGAATATGATAACATGTGAATTATTTACTTTTATTGTACCAATACAATCTCATTGTTGTATAAATAGGTGACATTTGGAGAAGCTTAACAATAAAATATCAGGCAGAAATGCAGCACATGATATCCAAAAAAACACATCAAAGATTTTCCCGATTGGTTCAGAACCGACGTAAGTAACATAGAAGTAGTATTGTATTTATTTTTAAATTTTTAAGCAAACTCGAAGATCATTTTATTCAATTGATGCTTGAATTAGGTTGATAAAGATGTTCTTGCTGGTGCTGTGATCTCTGAAGGTGTTTTAGTTCACGCACAATGTCTTTACTATGAAGTGAGATGATATAGTGAACACATCATTAATGGGTATAAGTTTAAAATAGTGGCGACCGATGATAAGAGGGTAACACAAAATAGTAGAGTCATGGGTTGTTTTGCTCAGGAATGTGTTTCTAGCATAAGAGATCAAAACCCAGTTGAAGCTGACATCTTATATTATGGCCAGTTGGAAGATATTATAGAGATAATTTACGGCTATGGTAAAAAAAGTCAGCGTAATTATTGCATGTTTAAGGTTCGATAGAGTCCTGCCAAATCGCGCAAGGATCATTATGGGTTTACACTTGTAAACCTTGACAAAGAGATATATCTAGATGAGAAGTTCATATTCACAGAACAGGCGAACCAGTGCTTCTATGTGAAAAACGCCAACATTGCCACCGATTGGGTTGTATTATACAAGGATCCAAGATCTATTGTCCTCCCGAATAATAATGACGATAGTGATGAGGACAATGAACCAATTGGTTCTTCTGATGAAATTTGGCAGAACTTCTCTTACCCTCAGAATGTCATGCTTGATATGACAAATGCAGAGATTCAGGCTGACATCCTAATTTTAGTAAGGGATAGAGAACCAGAGGCAGATGTGCAACTAGAATCAACAATTAGTAGACGAAAGCAAACAACGTTAAATATAGCCCGAACAATACAAGCAATACCTCGTTCAATACGAAAATAGCAAGTTGTAGAAGGTATATTCTGTATAAGTTATTTTAGGCATTCATGTTATTTAAATGTTTAATTTCTATAGATGTTAATCTTGTGAATTAGTAGGCCGATATTTCTTCTTTAATTCTCCTAATCAAATTTTACAGATGAAGAACTCGAGGTTATTCGATGGATCGCGTGATCGGTCCCGATCTACCAGCCTAGGCTCAGAACAGCTTCAGGAGGCACACATATAATCACATACGGATATAGGTATGAATTTCAATTATCTTTGTACAACTCAAAGTAGACATATGAAATCTCATTTAGGCTAAGTTCTTTTTATATGGGTAGATAGATGATGCGGAATTATCGGGTCGTCTTCGGGACACAACTCTAGCATTCTCGCCTCATATAGGTATTAATCATATATATGTTTGTAATATTTATCCAATCATATTTAAAGTTCAGCTTTTGTATTTAAAATCTATTGTATGTTAGCAATATTAATTTAAAGTGTTGCATAGATAATTTTCCAGGCATCGATTATTCATCACCCGGAGCCACTGATTCACATGTAGAGCCCTTTCACACTACAGGTAATGGTGTCACAATATATTCATTTTTACTTTGCATCTCAATATAATGATCCTTCAATTTTCTCGTATTGATTATCTTCTTTAATCATTGTAGAGGGCTCTTGTACACCATCATCTTCGCATCATACGTAGGGGGTGAGTTGCATTCGTGGGCCCCTGACATCCCCTATCTACCATTGCCTCCAGACTCGATCCTATCAAAGACTAATGCTTTGAAGTATCATCCACTTGCACTCAAAAGGCTAGATGAACTAAAGCCTATGATAAAAGTTAGAAAGGAAGTTGCAATCGCTGCAATGGATAGAGAAGTGGAGAGAGGCAAATTTAATAATTTTGTCTCATTGTTTTTGTATTTTTAAACTTAACTTCTGTTGTCAATGTAGGGGCAAAGCGAGATGCAACTGGTCAGGGAGGACGTGGTGCAAACAAGCCTGATTCTAAATAGGCACCGAGAGGTTTTCGGGGAATTCTTCAGTGGGTTGATAACTTGTCGATCGGCCCGTGGTCAAAAAATTTAATAACTACATCAGTATTTTAGTGCGGCGCGCAAGTATCATAAACCCGTACTCAATTTCAAGGAGCTTCCATGGTCCGCATACGAGGATATATGGACAGAGCTGATGGTATATGATCATTACTTTGGTATTTTTTGATATAGAAAACGTTTACAAAATGTTTGTAATGACATATACAATCAATTTGTCCTAGTATATACAATAAATTTGTCCTATGAAAGCCATATTATTTAATGATTTTGCATAACTTCACTGCTTACATATCTTATATATCTAGATGCAAAATTGTAGGAATACTATTGTCTTGAGGACTCCCTGGAGCGTGGCGCTATGTTTTCAACATCAAAGTTGATGTCTGTTTAAAACAGTGGTGACATGAGCTGAAGATATCAACATATGATAAATATACCCAAGATTGGCAGAGATTTTTAAATCTCGATGAGAGGGTGGATCTCGTTCATTTCACGACTCTTCTTTTTTATTGGGATACTAAGTCCGCACAGGTATGAGTACATTATCATTATGCATACAAAAGCATATTGTAAATACAATTCATTTTTAACACCTTTTTTTAGAATAAATCTAAGAAGGGTTTGACGAACCGACATAGCAAGCGCAAGCTTGACCACCACTTGGGATCGACGTCCTTTGCCAATCTTGAGTATAGTTATTGTCGAGACACGGTATAATATTTAAAGTTGATGTATTCACATGCTACAATTACCAATATGACCAAACTCTTAGATATTTACTATTATATTTTGTAGGGGAAGCCGATAATGCCGATCAATTTGAAGGTAAAGTTAGCTTACGGCACCTTTCACTCAACATATAAAGATGAAGACAAGATTAAAGAAAACATAGTGTTAGTGGTAATTATTTTTCAATACATCATTAAATAATAACTATTATGTTGTTGTACATTTCATTAATTAAGAGTTTAAATTGTTGTACTTTGATGTCCTTATTTGTTTTTCCTTTTTTTTCAAAAGCCGTAACCTGGTCATGAAGACCTATAACAATAACCTTTCTATATATAGAGAAGAGAGAACATTTGCAACAACAAATTGTCATGATATATCCAAAAAGGGAAAATGCATATGACGAATGATTCTGTGATACCTCACGTATTCTTCACAACCAAAGTCATTTGCACAAATAATAGATATTATTCGGTTTATCTAAGTTAATGCGTTATGATATGGAAGCGAGAATTTAATTAAGAATTTCAGTTACGATACCCTCTCAAAACTATTCTTTTTTCTGTGACATGCACAAGCATCCAAATTAAGCATTGAGAGAGATCATGACTCTAAGAAAAAGTGCATTTATTTATCAATATGTTTGTTTCGTCATCATTAACTTCTACTAATATCTATATGTTTGTTACGTCAATATGTTTGTTTTGTCATCATTAACTTCTACTAATTATGCACAGTGTACATTTCATTATTTGCCAATTCAATATATATCTATTTTCCTTATTTGATTTAGGAGAATATTACTGCCGCATCGAAGGATGCAGCACTACGTGCTACCCAAGAAGCTGCTGATGACCCTCATGTCTTGTGTATTTCTACTTATTATAGACAAACAACGAGTTGGAGGATTGATGGAATTACACATTCACGATCATATCCAATGGAGGTTGGCGGAATTGTGGAGTGAAGCCTATGCAATTCAAATTGAAGATCCAAGTTCTAGCTTCCACTAGTAGAAAAGCACGTATCGTAGACGGAATATTCTAGACGGAAATTTTTCCGTCTAGAATGATATTAAACTAGACGGAAAATTTTCGTCTAGAATATTCCGTCTAGGATAAATATTCTAGACGGAAATTTCCGTCTAGAATATCAAAATAAACGATTTTTTAATTTTTAATTTTTTTTAAAATAGGTCAGCTATCCTAGACGGAAATTTCCGTCTGGAATGTATCCTAGACGGAAATTTCCGTCTAGGATACTTGCCCATTTTTAAAAAATTTAACCATCAAAACCCAGCCGCCTGCCTTTCCCCCCAAAAATTTCGCCGCCCCCCTTTCCCCCCAAAATTTCGCCTCCCTTTCCCCTAGAAAGCTCAGAGGCATCACAGACGAGTGGGGTGAGAAATCGGACCCTGAACCAGAACCCGCATCCAAACCCGATCAAAAAATCCATGAAATCCCTCATCCCGATCCCATTTCCCCTTTCTCTCTCTCTCCCAATTGATTCGATCCCGGTCCTCTCCGCGATGAACTCCGGGTTCTCCGGCGACATCCTCCGCTCGATCCTGGAGCTCCTCCCACCTCCCGATCTCGCCCGCGCCGCCTGCGTCTGCCGCCTCTGGCGCTTCCTCGCCTCCGACCGCGAGCTGCTGGAGCTCGCCTTCAGGAAACCGTGGAACATCAAGCGCGAGATGGGGACCCCGTCGTCGACGGCGTTCTGGTGGAGTCCCAGCCTCGATCGGTTCGCCATCTCGCACCACTTGCAGCGAGGTGATCCATCACTGGACTCGCCCTTAAGTATTCCGTGCAGGTAAATTTTTATTTGTTGTTTTTTTGGTGGGTGATTGGATGAATTTGGGTCTTTCTCATTTATCATTCTTTTTTCATCCCTCTTTTTTATGTTTGGACGAATGGGGCAAGGACTCGTCGCCGTCGGCGAAGATCATCGACGAATGGGGTGAGAAATTGGATCCGGATCTAGAGGCGGCATCGGAACTCAATCCTCCGAGGGATGAGGATGACTGGGGGAAGGAAGCGAGTTCGGGCTCTGAACCCGATAGTGACTAGTTGGGGAATTTAAAGAGTTGCCTTGTGGATAATCTCTATGAAACTGAGTATGGACTGAGAGCTAGCGTTGAGGTTAGGGCTGAGATTTTTGAGCTGGTAAGCCAGTTGGAGGCGGAGAATCCGACACCGGCGCCGAACGAGACGGCGGAGTTTCTTGATGGGAATTGGATTTTACTGTAAGTTTTCCATTGCGTTTTACTGATTTTAGTTGTCTAATTTGAAAATTTGCATTGCTTTCTAGAGCATGTCAAATGTTGTGATTATTACATATAATAAGAACACTTGAAATACACAACGAGTGGGGTGATGACTTGATTCTCTTGATATGCTAGACTTGGGCATTCTCTAAGTTTCAGTTATATATGTAATGTGTGTCTGTTGGTGTTCGTTTGATTATGCGCTAACTTACTGGTTCGTCTTTAGACTTATTTTTAGGAGATTTGCACTATATCGATCATTGTTGAACATGAGTGTTTGTAATGTGAGTTCATGCCACAATTCCAGCCTGATACTCCTACCGGTAACCACAACAATCCAAGGTGCATGATTGCTTTTGGTGACATTTGTTAACTTTTTTTCTTTAAAGTGAGTATTCTTCATTGTGATGATGCTTGGATCTCTATATTTAGATGAATATAATCTATTGATTTGCTTGACTATGTACATCTTTTCTCTAAACTTTGCAAATTCATACGAAGCAAACTTCTCTAGGATCTCTAAATTTCAGATTTTTAAAAATAATTTTAACCACGAATGTATCAAATATAATACTTAACATGCTGGGAGTTAGGGTGTAATGGACATCTAAGTATATCCAAAATTGCTTTGTGTCTGTAATCAGTGTCCTTATGATTCATAGACAGATGTGCATATATATTATGTTAATCTCCATTGGCTTCACACTAGCAAAGTTGATGCATACTACCTGTTGTTCCTTTAATAGGAAAAGTACTTGGAAAGTTGATGCATACTTTAGAAGGAGATGAAAGGGAAGGATGAGGGATCGAGCCCGTAGGCGAAGGTAATAAAAAATGATTCCTTTTTTTCTAATGGCTTGAGAGGAACTAGAGTGAATAATGTTGGTCGAGAGATTGATGGGTATCCAAGCTTGGAGACCATACCATTGGCTCTGTTAGTAAATTAGTTGTTATTTTAAAAATAAGTTTGTAATTTGTAATAAGCTTCCTGTAGATTCAACATAAACGAGAACACATATGCTGTCTGGAAAACAATATTTAACTCAAGTTTAGATGTCATAAATTTCATATTCAAAAGAACCACTAATTTTCGATTTATCTAAGTGACTAAATTTTGTTTTACAGTTGGGCAAGTGGAGCATTGGATCCAGAAAGCACTGCTTCTCATGACCTTGTTACATCTGTAAAGAGGTATGCTTATTGCAAAATAAACTTAATTAGGGGCTTCTATTATACAGTCTCAGTTGAAGCTTATTTATCTTTCTTTCTTTTTAGAACAGAGACATGACTTTTCACTTCTTTTATCTTCCTGTTCGTTAAAATTAATGGTAAATTCTTGGGGATTTACTACAAAACTATAAAATTTCTTGGGGCTTTAGTTTAATTTATCATTTCTTTCGATTACTGTGTTGGTGAACCAAATTATATCAAGTCGAGGTAATGGTGAAGTGGTGTGATTATGTGTATCGCTTGATGCAATGAAAATTCAGCCGCGTACCAGGATGCCTATATAACAGGACTTTAAACCTGATAACTTTTGCAGAGCTCTATATTGTAAACATTAACTGCAGAAGCCAATGCAGGTGGTACTTGTTCCAGTGTTTATCTGAAGGAGAATATGCTTCTATTTTAGTGTTCAAATTTCCTAGATAAACATGTTATAGCCCTTTCATATGATGTTTCCTTGCTGCTTGAGAAGTTTCACTGCCGTGCTAGATCTTAAATACTTAGCATCTTTATTTAGTTCCATTGACACATGTAAACAATTTCCCATTTATGATTAGCTAGAAAACTCCTTGGCTAATTGAAAGAATGTAGGTCATTTTGTTCCTTGACACATGTAAACAAATACTTAGCAGCTTTAGTTTATCTGAAGGGTATTTCATCTTTTGGTGATTGGAAACAATGTAGGTCATTTTGGTAGCAATTTGAAAGAACTGTATGCCTAACTAATTGAAAGTCATAAACTTTTCCTATGTGGGATGCATTTTGTAGGCAGAAACATAGCTACTTGTAGATTGCTAAAGTGAAAGGCATGATGGTGGGGCTGAAGGGAATCGTTCCAAGAAGGTGAAAAGCGAAGATACATGCGAAGGGAAAATCCTATGTGAATTCGTGTAAATAATTGATGTAAAAGTTTGTAAACAATTTTTTTCTAGTATTTTTTTGAATGTATTATTTGAATATAATAAGATTTGATATTGAAATATAATTATATTGTGTTGGATATGATTATAATTTCTTTTTTGTTAATATTATGTACATGCATCCTAAGCAGATTCTGTAAAAAAAAAAAAAAAAAAACTACTGTAGCAAGTATCCTAGACGGAAATTCCGTCTAGGATACTAAAATTCCGTCTAGAATGCATTTTTTAAAAAAATCTAAAAAAAAAATTAAAAAACATCAATTTCCGTCTAGAATAAGTATTCTAGACGGAAATTTCCGTCTAGAATACTCATTCTAGACGGAAATATTTTTCGTCTAGGATGAATTATTCTAGACGGAAATTCCGTCTAGAATAATCCGTCTAGGATGTATTCTAGACGGTTTTCAATTCCGTCTAGAATATTCCGTCTAGAATGTATTCTAGACGGAATTTCCGTCTAGAATACTGTATCCTGGACGGAAACATTCTAGACGGCTATTCCAGACGGAATTCCGTCTGGAATAGCTATTGCAGACGGTTTTTTAACTATTCCAGACGGAATATTCCGTCTGGAATGCTGCCATTTGTACCAGTGTTCATTTGCAAGTGTACCAAGTTGAGCTCATTGAAGACCTTCATCAAGCTTGGGTAATTTAGTTTAGGAGTTTATATTATGTGTGTTGATACTTTAAGCTCGAACACTTACACACATACAAGTTTTGGTTCTTATATATATACATAGTTATATGTATACATATATGTTTTGGTTTTATAGTTTTCAAGTTTATATTTATGAAACAAATGAATATAATTAGAAAACACATTCTTGTTTCATACCTATATGCATATTTATGAAACAAATGAATATAATTAGAAAATACATTCTTGTTTCATACCTATATGCATATATATGATTTCATCAATATCAATTTTATTTAGTTCAATGAAATCATGTTTTAGTGCATTATATGTGTATTTTGATAAAATACTATATTCATTGTTTATAGACTTCATAACAATAGTTTACATCTTTCTTCAAGTCTATAAAATTATTTTTTATTGTTTCAAAACATGGTTAAGCTAAAATGTCAAAACTCATATGTTCAAATTTTTATGTTTTGAACTATTTTGAAAAATAATGATATTTTTTATTTTGGAGGTCCTTTTTGAAAATCAGTTTTTATAGCATGTTTATTATCATGTCTATAATCATTTTCTAAAGTTTTACTTTTTTCTGAATTTATTTGATATTTTTAAACAGGCTTTTAAATTCAGAAAAATAGATTTTTGCATATGTCAGTTTGCGGTCGACAGTAACGGTCGACCGCCCCTGAGTTAAGAAACTCAGTATGCTTTTTCTTAGCTCGCGGTCGACCATATGCAGTCCAGAGAGTTTCACGGTCGACCGCCACGGTCGACCGTTGTTTGTGGAAAAATTCGAAGTAAAAGAAACAAAAGAAAATTTTGATTTGTATTCCTTCAATCTCAGTTACAATTAAGTTTCCTGATTACAAAAGAGAGGAGAATGAGTTTGATTCTCCCCTTTGTTTAAAACTGGGTTCTTCTTGGTAGCGATGGAGTGCCTCCTTCGAATGTTTGCGTCAAATTTTCTCTCCGTTGACGATCCGACCATACTATCTTACGAGAACGATTAATTTGTGTGACAAGTTTGAGTTAGAACTTTTAGCGAGTTTTAAGAACTCAGAATGAGTTGGAAACTCTGAAAAGAGTTGTTGAAAACTGAATAATCGATTAGTGTAATTAACTTGCGTTGCAAGTTTTAATTAAGAACTCTTGACGAGTTTAAGAACTCAGAGCGAGTTGAAACTCTGTCATAGAGTTGTTAGAACCAAAAATTCGGTTAATAGCCAAGTAGATCCACCGTAGGTGAAGGGATTCTCTGAGATTTGATTTTCTAACTGCCAAACAGTTCCTTGATCTTCAGAAAATTCGCTTTCTCCTCCCAACCTTATACGGTTTTGATCTCCAAAATCTCCAACTCTGTGCGGTTTTGCTGCTGAGATCCGATTAACCCAACTGCCTTTGTGCTGTTTTGAAACCAAAAGATCCAACCCCTTACTCAGTTGAGTAAGTCGGTTATTTATAGGGGGATATGGGGTGTAACCAACCCCTAAATCCGCTCCTATATGGGCGAAAATTCCTCAGAACGTGGGATAAACGGTTGTTAGTCCGTTCAGCTTGTGTTTGAAAAAGTCAAGCGTCTAAATTGGCATTCTAGGTCTTAACTCTGTGTCTAAGCCTTGAGACGCAGAGTTAAATATCTGCTAGAGGTGGGAAACGCACAGGTCGCATGCGTTCTGGAAATTAGAGACGCACAGGCCACTTATGTGCTGAAACTCAACTCTACGTCTTGAGTTTTGAGACGCAGAGTTAGGTGTTTGTTGAAGAACGCACGGTCCGTGCGTTTTGTGCTTTAACTCTGTGTTGCAGAGTTGAATGGATGCTAAAGAACGCACGGTTCGTATGCGTTTTGAGTTTGGGAAACATAGAGGTGGACTCTGTGTTTGGGGGAGGTTGTTGACTTGTAACCTCGTCCATTACAACATCGCAAAGGCTACTGCTCATTGATCTTCGCTTGTTATGGGGTGTGAAAGTCGTCAGATTGTAACTCTCACGGTTGATTATGAAGGCTACTGAATAGAGTTTTCATCAGTTGTCAGAAGTGTCATTGATTTGTAACCCCCCTTGATCTATGTGAAAAGTCCTCTGTTTGTAGCTCTCGTTTGTTGGCACGAAAGTTATCTGACTGTAACTTTCATTATTTGAAGCGTGATGGGGATCAGCTATCTATGGTTATTTTTAGACAGCCTACAGAACCCCCTCCAAAGTTTTCAAAAGTTCACGGTTGACTAGGACGAATTTTCGGAATACTTTGGATCCCAAAATTTTAGTTGATTGGTTATTCACTTCGTCTGATTTGAAGACACTGTGAACTTAGTTGTTGGAATGCTGAAGTTCTGTTTCCTCGAACCAAACAAGATAACTTTTGAGTTTTGATGACAATGAACTTAGTCAAACAAACTAAATCCCAAGTCATCGTCAGACTCGCCGACAGGCTCGTTCTTTCTTCCTTAGAGGCAAGAGCAGCAGCCTTCTCAACAGATGCAACAGAGATAACAGCAACAGCAAGGACGTTCTTGTAGGCACTGATGAACATGTGAAGTGCAGCTGCAAGAGTTGGGTAAGAGAGAGCGAAGGATAGCGAAGCAACCAAAGAAACAGCACCTGCAAACTTGTCAACGAGGTCATCCTCCATGAGGTTGAATACCTCTGGGCTTAAGACAAATCCATTGTCATAGGCAGAGAGGATTGCGAGCCCACATGAGAGGGGCTTCAACCTAAATTTTGTCAGGAGGACAGCCTTAGAGGATTTTACTTTATTTCCTTTCTTGATAAGCTCAACTTACTCTTTGTTGGGATGTTAAGCCACTTAGAAGAATGAGTTGCGTATCGGATCGTTTCTTCATTAATCTTGGTGGGTATGTTAAGCCACCCCGAAGAATGAGTTGCGTGTCGGATCGAGCCAGACGATTTTAAATGCCGTCGATTGTAGTCTATCTGTACTCATACTACAGACTCCCCAGTGGAGTCGTCTGTTTCTTCTCAGCTTTGGTCACTTTGATGGCCACATCTACTTCCCTCTATTTATTCGAGGCTACGTCTTGGCTTCCATCATCGAGAAATTCGTTTGGTTGCATTAAAACACACAGGTAGATTGCCAAGGAACTGGAACGCAGAACTGAACTCTGTGTTCAGGAGCTCAACCAATGCAGACGCACAGGTGGATTGCCAAGGAATTGGAACGCAAAGTTGAGATCTGCGTTAAGAAACTCAACCAACGCAGGCGCACAGGCCGCGTTTGGAGGGATTCTGGGCCTAGAATCTCGCCCTGACTTGACAGCACATAGCTATCTATAAATAGACCGCTGGGTCAAATCAAAAGTTATCCGACTTTTCATCTGTCTTTTCTTGAAAAGCTTAACGAAGATTTAGTTTCTAATTCTAGTGAACCCTGTTCATCTTCTCCGATAACCACCCTCAATGGGTCCGAGAAAGAAGACCGTCTCTCGTCAAAGGTCGGCCGCTGCCGCTGCTCCGAGTTCTCGGCCAACCTCGGCCGTCGGCGGTGATGAAACTTAGGCGGGTGCACCGTTGACGCAGGCGTCTCTCGTCGGTGGTAAGTATCGACCTCCATGGCCATAAAACTTACTTAAGCGAGTTTTCTGAAAACCTTAGATGGGTTCTTGTGAACGAGGAAGATGACTCGTTTTGATATTGTAACGCAGAGTTAGAACTTTGCATTTTGAATTTGAAACATTAAGGCCTGACCTTTACGTTAACAAATTTTGACGCATGGTTTGGGCTGTGCGTCAGAAAATTTAACGCAGAGTTTGACCTCTGCGTTTGATAAACTTTTTAACGCCAGATCTGAACTGTGCGTTCGAAAATTTAACGCAGAGTTCGACCTCTGTGTTGATAAACTTTAGCCAGATCTTTACTATGCATTTGGAAATTTAACGCAAAGTTTGACCTCTGCGTTGATAAAATTCAACACCAGATCTGAACTGTGGGTTTGAAAACTTGGCGCAGAGTTCGACCTCTGCGTTGATAAAATTCAACACCAGTTTTGAACTGTGCGTTTGAAAGCTTGACGCAGAGTTCGACCTCTACGTTGATAAACTTTTGAATGCCAGATTTGAACTGTGCGTTTGAAAGCTTGACGCAGAGTTTGACCTCTGCGTTGATAAACTCTTGATCGCCAGATTTGAACTGTGCGTTTGAAAGCTTTCTCTCTCTCTAGAGATTTTGACTAAAGCTCCCTTCGTTTGATTTCTTTGTTGACTAATTGGGTACTGTTCTCTTTTGCAGTGCGTTACTCCCGCAAACCTCTTACTCTTCCTCACCATTTCGGGCGCGAGGGTGGCGTGGATTTAAATATGCAATTCAATCTGTGTCAGGAACTCCCAACTTTTCAGGATACATGCAAGGATCGTGTTACCCTGATTTCCCATCCAAGCCCAGCTATACTTAGGATTTTGGTGATAGATGCCAAATTTGAAACCGACTCCCGCAAAAAGCTCACCAAATCGGCATTCCTGTTTGGTGATCATGTCATCATCCAAAAAGAGATCGTGACTGATGACCATTATAAGTGGTTGAGGCAAATAGGAGACCACCGCTTCTTCCTTCCTGATATACATAGGATGTTTCCTATTGCTTATTATCAGTGTACTTCCGTCCCTCGACATATGGATTGGGACCTTGTCCGGGAGCAGGATGGGGTAGCTATCAGGGCTGTGACTTGCTATCTGGGCTGTGACTTACACGGGTGTACACACTGTAGGTTACAATCGACAGGTGTCTGCTTTGGAGCCCTGCTTATTCTCACGGGGGTATCCTTTAGGGGAAACAGCTAGTACAGCCAATATTTTTATGCGGAGATTTCTGGCCGCGAAAGGAGAGTTCCCTTCCTTAGTTTTTAGGGCTCCTAGATGAGTACACTCTACCGAGACAGGATGGTGGACACGAATGACAGACTTCGTGATAACAGAGTTAGAGGGATCATTAGCTCAATCTGGGCTTGGTTGCCCTATAATAGCTACCAGTTGCGGCATTGACTACAACTATTATAATTTTTTCGCTGTTCTGGAGAAATACAACTCGGAGACGTGTACATTCTTCACACCAGTGGGGGAATTAGGGTTTGCTCTCCACGAAATGTATGATGTTTCGGGTCTTCCTTTTGGAGACTTGACCTATGAGGAGTTCATCCCAGGATCAAATGAGCTTAGGATTTTTAAGGAGATGCATCCTGACGTCTATGACACTCTATGGGAAGTAATGTGACATTTTTAGATCTGCACTCAATTGATGGGGACACGAGGACGTGGTATAAAGCAGCTATCCTGGGCTGAATATCTATTCCAAAACTTATCACACAAAACTGCCAATGTATCTCGTCGGAATGTGAGCACCCCTGAGACGATCCAAACTTTGATCAACGATGCTACAGCCTATTATGTCAACCGATTTCCCTGCGCAGACTGAGTTTGAAAGTTTCCATCACCAGGCTGCTATGCTTATTTCTGACAGGGCCTTGTTGGCAGGCTTTCTCATGCTGTGGCTAAAGCGATGTGTCGTCCCTACGAGGCCCGTGGATGCTGTGATGATAGAAGTAGTCTACCCGGCTGTCCTCTTAGGTCACGGGAGACCTGTGAACTTACTTTCAGCTATGACTTGCTATTTGCAGCATGGTTTGAGGGAGTTGTGCCTCGAATTCATTTAGGTGAAGGAGGTAGATTCTGAAGGAAAGAAAAGTTTGGTGACACCAAATCCTCAAGTTTCTCTGCCGTATACCTATTTGATGGCATGGTATGTATCCCATTGTCCTCTTTTGATGAGTGCCCCATCTCCCTCGGACGAAGGGTTCATCCCTTTTGTACAGAGATTGGAAGGAGCTTCTTGGGAAGGCACATATGTAGTGAGGGTTCGTCAAATCTTGTCGAGAGACCTCAATTATCAACTATTTCACTGTTTCCCAGACTTTGAAGGCGGTGGCTATGGGCAAGTGTTCCAAGATACGGCAGGTCCAGATGGTTTTACCCGCTTAGATGGAGGGGTCTTCCACTGGCCCTTGAACATTAGACCAGTTTATCTCCTCCTTAGGCAAAATGACAAATGCATAATCGAGCCGTATCAGCCGTATCGATTTGCTCGCTAGTTTGGGTACGAATAATTATACGTTGGGAATCCCTGGAGTTAGCTTGCAATTATTGGCAACATATATGAAGGAGCTCGGGCCTGGTACTATTCTACCGAAGGCTACAATGGAGCTACCTTTAGGTTACCCCACAAGACGCCCAATTCTCTTTCATCCATAGCTTTTTGTAACTGGTATCACACAGCTTCTAAGATACCTGATTACAAGTTAAATTTGTCGGGATTACGAGAAATTAGGAAAATGTACTCATCCAGAAGAGGATCCCGGGTATCTCGTCTGAAGGGAATTAATGAGTTCTTATCTTATGAGGATGAGACCGAAGAAGGAGGAGGAGGAGATCTGGGACCGGAGAGTGCGCCAATAGCGAGCCCTAAGGCTGCTGATACCCTAAGAACCAAGGCAGCTGGAAAGAGGGTTCTTACTGAAGAAGAAATAGTTCAGTACGAGAAACGTACTCGTAGGAAACTATTAGTAGACCCTCCTTCTCAGAAACTAATGGCGGATGCTTTCAAGTCTACTGGGAGAGAAGAAGAACAAGAATCTGCTATTGCCAATCAACCTCTCCACACAGGACTTCGTTCTAAGGGTCCTGCTTTTTCCAATAAATTTTCTTCTCGTCAACCTGAGGACCAGGAAGAGGGTAGGGATGAGTCATTGTTTGGGGGTGCAGGATCTTCCCCCATAGCAGACCCTGATATTTCACCATTTCCAGATCAAGCTCCAGATATTGTTCCTCCAACTACAGAAACGTCACTTGTAATGTCTCCTGCTGAAGAGATGAGGCCTCATACAGATGAAAGTCAATCTCCTGCTGCTTCTGTATTATTGCCACAGACGGAGGTTGTTATTCCTAGCCCAACGATTGGCATTATGACCAAAGCAAATGCCACTACAAGTTCTCCTGGATTATCGACGGTGAATGATGAGGAACCGTTAGACTACAGGACCTCTTCCCACAGCGATGATGCTAATGAGGAGGGAGATGATGGTAATGAGGAGGAAGGTGAAAGTGATGAAGATTCCATCGGCTGGGCTGACCTGTCACCACCTTCTTCTGACAAAGCGTCTGCTTATGTTCCTTCTTCCCCTCTTAGTAAAGATTACACCTGCTGGCTTCTCTAAACTTTTTTTTTCTTTTGTGCTAACTACTCTTTTGTGTAGAATCTCCGGCCCGCGAGACAGTTGATAAGACTTTATCTCCTGAACAGCAAGCAGCAGCTGCTTCTCTCCCTGAGCCAACGCCGGTAATGACTACCTCTTTACCAGAAGAATCCCCCGCACTAATGATTTCTCTTAAGTTTGCGGGGATGGAGAGTGCACTGAGTTCAGCCCAAACAGGGGCACTCATAGTTCTTCCTTCCAGTCCTTCACAACTAGATATCTCTACGGCTTCCCCAGCTTCTTCATGATCGTCACCCACTGTTCTTGCACTAGGGTCTATGGTTTTGGGCTCCCCAACAACATCTCCAGTGAAGTCTTTAAGACCAGTGGTTATCCCTTCAATGCTTAAGATTATTGTACGACCTCTGGAGGACATGATGAAGGTGGCTATTGAGGAGGTTGGTGCCGGGCGAGCTACATTTGACTCTTTTAGACCAATACTCATGCCTTTCTTGAGCGGCATCAATGTGTGGATAACGCTCGTTGGTTTCAGCACTACTCAGAGAATAACTCTTGATTGGAGAAAGATCTGAGGGCTTTGGAGGAATTGCGCCACGTTGATCTGGCTGCCCAGACCACATTAGTTTTTGATGATCTCAAGGCTGAAGCAACCCGACAGTATAAGACTCTTCAGGAAAGTATCACTGAAAGGGAGCTTGAGGTTGTATCCTTACAGGGGCAATGCTTTCAGAAGCAGCACGCTGTGGATGCTTCTAATGCTGCCGTACAAACGTCCCGGGTAGCAATTGATCGATTAGAGGTTGAGTTGGCTCGACACAGAGCTGAGCTTGCGTGAGAGGAGGAAATTTTAAAGAGACTCACATTAGAAAGTGTGAGGACTTATGCCACCTATCGTTCATCGGTGCAGGACCTGGAACTTATCCAGAAGGAAGCCAACTCAATGATGCCGGACGAGAGCGCACTTAGGAAGAAAGCCAAGGTGATGGTGCAGGCCGCTCACGAAGAAAGACTATCTGCTATTAAATCCAGGCTTGCGTCTTTCACTTTCACTGATCCGGAGGCTTAATCATGTATTATTCTTTTTGTTTGATAAGAACAAGGTTTTTTTTGTATCACTTCTTAATATTTCTGAGTAAAATAAAAAGAGTGATCTTGGCTTCTTCCTATTTATTACATGTGTCGCGTTCTGACTTGCAACAATGAAGTTACGTGGAAAATACCCAATTTAAAATTTCCTTTATTATCATTTAAGATAATTTCAAAACAATTTTAACTTGTTGGGGATGAATATATGAACACTTGTTATTTCTTTGTAGAAGAATTAACTGGTTCAAACGGGTTAGAACTGTTAAAGGTATCTTGTTAACATAACAGAGCTTTGGGAATCTATCGCCTTATTGAAAAGAGTCAATAGATTAATTTTGTCAGAGGTATGATTTTAATATGACATGTGACAAATTACGATCAGGGTAATTTTGAGGACTTATTGCTCTATTGAGGAGAGTCAATAAGTAGATTTTTGTCAGAGGTGTGATATTAACGTGACAGAATATTACGATCGGGGCAATTTATAGGACTTATCGCTCTATTGGGAAGAGTCGATAAGTAGGTTGTTATCAGAGGTGTGATACTAACGTGACAGAAAGAATATTACGATCGGGGCAATTTTGAGGACTTATCGCTCTATTGGGGAGAGACAATAAGTGGATTTTTGTCAAAGGTGTGATATTAACGTAACAGAACATTGCGATCGGGACAATTTTGAGAACTTATCGCTCTATTGGGGAGGGTCGATAAGTAGGTTGTTGTCGGAGGTGTAATATTAACGTGACAGGAAGAATATTGCGATCGGGACAATTTTGAGGACTTATCGCTCTATTGGAGAGAATCGATAAGTGGATTATTGTTAGAGGTGTAATATTAACGTGATAAGAAGAATATTGGATAAGATCTTAGGGAACTTAGCATCTCACTGGGAGAATCGCCAAGTGATTCATCATCAGAGCGATGACTTGTGACACTTGTAATTTGAACAAGATTTTGAGAATTAGCGTCTTTCTATAGAGAATCGCTAAATGTATTTAACACCAAAAGCGACAAATTTTGGCATTCATGATTGAAGTAGGGTTTGAAAATGTTATCGCTCAGTTGAAGAGAGCTGATAAATTGGTTATTTACTACTCTGTTGGGGAGAGTTAGTAAATTGATCATGATTTGAATGATTTTGGAGACTTATCGTTCCCTTGATGAGAATTGATAAGTGGATTCTGACAGAGGAATTATAGCTGTACAGATATTGATGCTAACTAAATTCAAACTCTGTGAAGATGATGATCGTCTAGGGTGTAATATTAGCCTGACTAGAATTTAGACTCTGCTGAGGAGACACTAAGGTTTAACAACGCTCCGTTAAAAGAGTTCGTGCTCTTGAGGGATGCTATGTTTGAAAACATAAGTGTAGATTCTTCTTTTAGAAGAGTTGTAACGCAAAGGTAACCTTTGCGTTTAAGGTTCAAAACACAGAGTTAGGAACTCTTGTAACGCAGGCTTAGACCTTGCGTTTGGGAATTGAACGCTGAGATGAGTTCTGCGTTTAAAGTCTAACCGACTTTATCTACTAACGCGGAAGATCGCGTTTCAGAGATGGTTGGGATTCTTTCCTAGAATCCCACACCGATTTAATAGCTTGATGACTGTTATAAATAGACCTGAGTGGTCACATCAAGAGTCATTTGACTCTTTCTACTTTTAGCTTGATTCTAAGAACAAGAATTCTCGTTTGAGTTTTGATGGATTCCACGAAAAACTTTGTCTTCTCTGACCAACTATACCCATGGCGCCTAGGAGGATGAGCTCGGGTTCTAAGAAGATCGCCAACGCCGCTTTGGAGGCATCACCGACCGAGAACGCCGGTGGCGTTGCTACTCTCATGAGCGCCTCGACATTGCCGCCGTCGCCGCATGGACCTCAGTGCTGTGGTAAGTGGTGACCATAATAACTTGTTTCGACAAGTTCTCTGAAAACCCTAGATGGGTTCTTGTCAACGAGGAAGATGACTCGTTTTGGTTAGAACACACAGTTAGAACTTTGCGTTAATTATGAACTCTGTGCGTGAGCTTAGACTCTGCGTTTAAAACGTAATTCTTGAATTCTACGTTTAAGATGAATAACGTAGATCTTGAATTCTGTGTTTAAGATGAATAACGCAGATTTAGAATTCTGTGCTTGTGATAAATAACGCAAACTTTGACTTCTGCGTTTAAGATGAACAACGCAGAATTTGACGCCTGTGTTTAAGATAAATAACACAGGCTTTGAAGTCTGCGTTCAAGATTAGAAACGCAGATTTTGAAGTCTGCGTTCAAGATTAGAAACGCAGATTTTAATGTCTGCGTTCAAGATTAGAAACTTTTCATTAGCAACTCTTTTTCAATTACTAATTTTAGTTTCTTGTTACGCAGTGCTTTATCCCAACATGCTACTTCAGCCAGAGCAGCATTTTAGTTATACTGACGATCCAGAAGTTGGGAGAATTTTTGGTCTTCACAGAGAGATTCCTCTATGCACTTTCCCTAGCTTGGAACGAGCATATTTAATTCGGTTTGCCGGGTGTTCCACTCTTAGGGCCGGGTGTTCCACTCTTAGGGCTTTAATCACCAATATGGATCTAGAAACCCCTGCAGGTCTAAAACAATTTGTCAAACCGTCGTTTTTGTTCGGAGACCACATATCTGCTGATGGCCAAGTTGGGTATGTAGAAGATTCCCGGATGCTATGAAGAATCGACGACCGTTTATTCTTTCTTCCGAGTGTTTCCGGTAAAAGTTGCTGTTTTCATTGATGTTCTCTTTTTTTTGAGATCTGTTACAACTTTGAGCGTTACAACAGAGTTTAAATGAAAACAAAAGATTACAACTTAAACGAAAATAAACACGAGAGCCCGGTTTGGTACGGTCTCGCTTGCGTGGGTTGTTGGCCTGTGACGGGGACGTCGATGTCCGTGGACCGCCGACTCTTCAAGATCCTTGCCGGTAAAATCCGGCAGAGTTTCGTCTATCCGCGTAGGATATAGAAACAGAACCTCGTCGATCCGCGCAAGATCTAGAGGTTATAAGCGTATATCTCGGCTAAAACGAGATAATAGCTCTTCTTAGTGTCACCGCTAAGGAGCAACACTAAGGATCAGAGGGGGGGGTGAATGAACCTTGATGAAGAACTCTGACTCCTCACTCCAGCAGGGCTTCGCCGCTTCAGACTCTAGAATTTCAGATCTCGAGGATAATCCCAAGACCGGAAATTCTTCTCCAAGGCTAAACCAGAGCAAAATCAAGAGCCCCTCACAAAGGAGGCCTAGGGGGCTATTTATAGCCAAAAGGAGAAGGGGGGGCTGATATGGACACCCCAAGAGGAGAGACACCCCCCTAGGGGTATCCTGGCCAAGGCCGGGACACCCCCCATGGGGTGTCTCGAGCCAGCCGAGACTGGTTTGGGTGTCCCCGGTTCAGCCCGGGGCCGTGCCGTTGTCCTGCTGTTGACTTGCCGTTGACTTTTCGTCCGAACTCGGATTTGAGTGATTTCGGATGCGTTGGAATCGTGACGGCGAGCTCTGTAGGCCCCGATGGTTGGATTATCCGTGGGGTGATCGGGGCACAGCGGGCGTTGGTCCGATTGCGGTGATAGCGGGGTTTTCGGTCAACCCGTATCCTCGTGATTCTGACATTCTGTCGGCTCACGTAATCCGTCGGTTTGCTTCAGTCGCTCACCGGCGTCATTTGAGCTCTTGTGAACTGGGTAGCGTCGTTCGATCGTCGATCGTTGACGCCGAGCTATGTTCGGGGACCTATCGGCAATTTTCGATGCCTACACCGAGCATGAAGAGAATGTACCCACTTTCATAGTATTTATGAAAAAAGGTATTTATGGCAAAAAAATACATGCATATCGGTATCCGAGGTTTAGTGCATGTCGATATGAATTTTCCATGCTGAGTATCCATGCACTCCTAATGGTCCTTGTTTCATAAGCAATTCGTAGTCATTACTTTTGCTAAAAATAATAATTCCAAGTCATTACTTTTGCTCAAAAACAAGGCCTAGTCATTACTAATTTAGATGAGGATCTACACACATGAATACTTTGTCGCCAATTATATCAACGTGA
>BQKN01001049.1:0-21393 GCA_022839385.1 Asparagus kiusianus
ACCAAAAAATAATTTTAACTAGTATCAAAATTCTTGGTCCTTACATTATCTTGATAAAGATTCAAGGGCTTATTATCCGACTGAGGAGTCGAATGTCTAGAACTCTTGAGAGTTGACTAGGGCTTTCCTTCCCTAAGTCCGAGAGAAAACTATGGGAGTTAGCCAAAGGGTTGTACCTTGGGTTTATTCCTGATGAGGTACTAAGCGTTTGTCCATGACGATCGTAAGAGCCGGAGGAATCGACCATATGTCGTGCCTTAGGCTTACCTTGATAAAGAGCCAAGTGCTTGTTATCCGACGGAGGAGTCGTTATGTCTTGGATATACCCTGAAGAGGTACCAAGGGCTTGAAATTTGACTGAGGAGTCGAATGCCTAGAACTCTTGAGAGTTGATTAGGGCTTTCCTTCCCCTAAGGCCGAGAGAAAGCTGTGGAAGTCGGCCAAAGGGTTGTGCCTTAGGTTTATTCCAATGAGGTACTAAGGGCTTGTTCATGATGATTGATGAGAACTGAAGGAATCGACCATATGTTATGCCTTAGGCTTACCTTGATAAAGAGTCAAGGTCTTGTTATTTGACCGAGGAGTCATTGTGCCTTGGATTTACCCTGAAGATGTACCAATGGCTTATCCATGACGATCAATGAGAGCCAGAGGAATCGACCATATATTGTACCTTAGGCTTATCTTGATGAAGAGCCAAGGGCTTGTTATCCGACTAAGGAGTCGTTGTGCCTTAGATTTATCCTGAAGAGGTACCAAGGACTTGAAATTCAACTGAGGAATCGAATGCCTAGAACTCTTGAGAGTCAACTCTAGGGTTTTCTTTCCCCTAAGGCCGAGAAAAAACTATGGGAGTTAGCCAAAGGGTTGTGCCTTAGGTTTATTCCTGATGAGGTACCAAGGTCTTGTCCATGATGATCAATGAGAGCCGGAGGAATCGACCATATGTTGTGTCTTAGGCTTACCTTGATAAAGAGCCAAGAGCTTGTTATCCAACTGAGGAGTCGTTTTGTCTTGGATTTACCCTGAAGAGGTACCAAGGACTTGTCCATAATGATCGATAAAAGCCGAAGAAATCGACCATATGTTGTGCTTTAGGCTTACCTTGATAAAGAGCCAAGGGCTTATACTGAGGAGTCGTTGTGCCTTGGATTTACCTTGAAGAGGTAGCAAGGATTTGAAATTTAACTGAGGAGTCGAATGCCTAGAACTCTTGAGAGTTGACTAGGCCTTTCCTTCCCCTAAGGCTAAGAGAAAACTATGGGAGTCGTCCAAAGGGTTGTGCCTTGGGTTTATTCCTGATAAGGTACCAAGGGCTTGTCAAGGGTGCTTAGGCCTTACATGATGGCTAGGTCTTTGACCATAGTGAAGCCTTGATCCCTACGAGATCAGAGTTAATTCATATTAAATACATTTTATCAGTTCTGTAATTTACATTATCATGAAAATATCCTTTGCGGGCATTTGATGCTCGAAGGGGGTTGAACCACTTGTGATCTTGCTTTAGCTCTACTTCAAAGGCAATTTTATAGTGGATGAGGTTGTCAATATAGAACCTCTTTTAGTTGGATTTTGCTTACTTTTATAGCGGAAAACTTGTTGATAAACAAAGATGAGTCAAAGCTCTATTTGCTACCTCATCAACCAAGGTTCCTTTTGAGTCTGAGTCTTCAGTAAGGCCTTGAAGGCGGAAGGTTGGCATGCTAACTTTTGGCAAAAGGAACTGCCCAGATGCCATGAATCACGTTGAATGACATTCTCCAAGTCGGGTTCACGAGGGTTTGGGGTACGACCAGAAGCTACATGTTACCTTTTGTGGTGGAAACTCTCTTGGAGAGAGAATCCACCAGCCGATATTATACTCCCTAAAAATAATAAACCATAGCGGTTTTCTCGAAGGAGCTTTAGGAGTACTAGAGACTGGACCATGCTGTGAATAGAGAACTCTCCCTTATAAGGATCATACGGATCGTATGCTTCGACCATCATAGCTTAGGCAACTTTAGTGGTGAAGGCGTCGGTTGAAGGACCAAGATCATTCTTCCCGAGAACAATCAGCTGACAGACCCTAAGTTTTTCCCGCAATCTCATTCTTGGTATATGGGAGTTTCCTTCAAAGAGTCCTCATGGTCCCAGGCGCCTATCACAGACTTAATCGCTGATCCTATGCTCATATGAGCTATCAGCTATTGGAGCTTCAGTGATATTTGGCCTCATCAAATACTATGTTCTAGCCAGATTCATTTTGTGATGGCGATTAGAAGTCAGGATCGTTTTTCAGGAAAAACAACCACCCTTATGGTGGGTCTTCTGTTGGAGGGTTTTCTAGGGGGATTGAAGATCGCTCTACTATCTAATTGATGGTGTGCTTGGCAAAAATTCCCCAGATAAGTTGCTGACATTTTGAGGATTACACCTATGTTGGTTACTTTTAGCCAAAGCTAATCCTCCTTAGCTTGAATGATGCAACTTATGACTTCATTTAGTTTGGATGATGCAACTCCGATGTTGTTCTTTAGGGTGAGTAAAAATAGACCATTGATCAGAACTTGGCATGTCTTCTTGAAAAAGAAGAGTGGCCCTATGGTGGGCGTCAAACTATTGATGCTCAATATCAAACAGAATAATCTAGAAGAGGATGGTTACGAGGTGATGAAGAATGATAGAGGGTCCGCTCCCTTCTTCGACTTTATGCCTGGTTCTTGAACGAGAGCTTGATGTTCATGTTGCTCAGACAAGAAAAACCCGTGAGAGGGTGGAGATTGGTTCCCCCGTGATTTTTCCGATGGTCAAGTTAGTGAAACTCGAGTGGGGAAGGGGAAGGTCAAGAACCAATGTGGTTCTTAAGGTGGCAATGTGCATTAGAGATGATGATCTCCTAGATTTAGCCCAGGAGGAGGAAGTCTTTATCTCTCTCTCTCTCTCTCTCTCTCTCTCTCTCTCTCTCTCTCTCTCTTTAGATGATCCTCTGGTTTGGATCAGATAGGTCCTCTATAGCCTATCCTGGGGAAGCGGTGTTGGAGTGTAGGCTAAGAGCCGAGTCATCTCTCGCTTTACAGGTGTCGGCTGGAGACTGGAGGGGAAATCACTTCAGCTCTGGAGAGGATGTCTCCACATTTTTTAGGTAGTGATTGAGAGCGTGGCAGAAGGCATGTTGTCATGCTGAATCATCCCTCGCCTTATAAGTGCCGGCTGGTAACTGGAGGGGAAGTCACTTCATTATGGAAGAGTGTGTCTCCGTATTTTCTGGGAAGTGATTGAGCTAATAAGTCATGGAGACCTTATCAGGCCAAATTCTGGATAAGGATTGTTTGAGGTGAACTGAGATGTTGGCATATGCTCTGAGATAGAGGCTTAGGGTTAGGGCCAAGTTCTCAACTTAATCGGCAGCAGGGAATATCCCTCCAGTCGTTTCTGAGAAATGACCAGTGAGTGGTCGAGTGCCCTAAGTAGGGTCATCCTCGATGATAGGGTAAACCAACACCGCCTTTCGCGTCGAATCAGGAGTGTCAACTTGTTCGAATAGTTAGAATATCATCTCGTCTCAGCTAATAATCGTATCTTGAGTCGATATAAAGATGTCAACTCGTACGGGAGGTTAGGATCTTTCGTGCCGACCAATATCGCCTTTGGTATCGACACCAGAGAGTCGGCTTGATGAGTCGGTGGGGCCGAGGCCTCTATGATTGTGCCTTAGGTTTATCCCTGATAAGGTACCAAGGTCTTATAATTAGCCATGATGGTCGAGTTGCACTGGAGGATTTAACCATATGTTGTGCCTTAGGCTTACATTGATAAAGAGTCAAGGACTTGTAATCTGACTGAGGAGTCGCTGTGCCTTGGATTTACCCTAAAGAGGTACTAAGGGCTTAAAATTTGACTGAGGAGTTGAATGCCTAGAACTCTTAAGAGTTGACTAGGGCTTTCCTTCCCCTAAGACCGAGAGAAAACTATGGGAGTCGGCCATGTAGGTGTCAAAAAATTACCTATAGCTTCCCAAACACAGTTCAAGACAACGAGAAGACGATAAACGTTATTATCCGAGTCAAGGGAATTTATCCAACACCAATAAGCGTACGAAGTGGATTAGTAAAATGTGCAAGCTAGCAAAACGATGAACCGTACGCAAAACAAGCGAACTTGAGGGGTCACGAATCGCCGAAGTATCAAAAAGATGAACAAAACACCACCCAGAGGCTTGCGTAAGCGCGAGCCACCAAATGGTGACTCGCATGAGTACGAGCCACCAAATGGTGGTTCGCACCTATGCGAGCCACCAAATGGTGGCCCGCATCCATACGAGCCACCAAATGGTGGCTTGCACAGTACCGAGCCACCACAACTCTTTTTGATTATGACTCCCAAAACGCAGATTTCGATGATTTTTAAAGATTCTTTCGTCCCAGGGCCTCCCTAACTGTTTTGAGGCTATCCCTAAATGCGTTTAAGCAGTTATTAACTGCAAATAACATTTAAACATCAATTCTTATCCAAAAACACGTCTCTAAAAACCTATAAATAGAAGCCTAGGGTCTTCTTTCAGGAGGATCTGAAGTTGAAGAGGGCGAGGTGCTGTCCAATTGAACAATAGACCACGAATTTCAGAGGAGAATCAGTGAATCTTGGTGAACTTTTTCATAAAGAAAAAACCTTCGAAAGATTTGAGATTCTCTCCCCCTCCTTCTTTCGGATTTAACTTGGTTTTAATCTCGAGAAGAGCTATAATCTCGCTTGGTCGTGATTGTCACTTCCGCAATTATTTCCTTTGTGAAACAAGAGCGTAGTCATACTATCAACTGGGTTTGATCTGTGGTGGTCCACGGACTAACGCGTCCCTGGCACAGGCAAAGATCCCACGTAAAGCAGCGGGAGATAAACTACTGCTGTGTTTTGTTTGATAAAGTTGTAATCTTTATTTTTTATTGCAAGAAGATCTTATAAAAATATCAACTTTTCTTTTAGTTTGAACTTGTAATTGATAAACGGTGTAACAGGCTCGAAAGCAATGGAAAAATCAACTTTTGACACAAATAAACTGGCGGCCATAGTAGGAGCCGACAGCTTCTCTGCCGAAGCTGTAGTGTCGCAACCAAAGATCATCATCCCGATCAACG
The DNA here is from genome assembly GCA_022839385.1 of Asparagus kiusianus. Classification (NCBI taxonomy): domain Eukaryota; kingdom Viridiplantae; phylum Streptophyta; class Magnoliopsida; order Asparagales; family Asparagaceae; genus Asparagus; species Asparagus kiusianus. Next base: position 5,115 of record BQKN01001049.1, read on the forward strand.
AAGAGGTCGGGTACGAGTTCGACCAGGTAAAGTATGAGGAATACTTATCCTCGTCTTCCAGATCATCATCTCCTCGTAGGAATAGGAGAGACTCCACAAGAAAGATTCGGGGGCACTTGGATCTGAAGGTTCAAAACCAAGATCCTCATCCCGCAGTGGCTCAAGGCACACCTTGCAAAGCCGAGGCCACTACTGAAAACGCATCGACCTTATCAAAGAGAGCACGTCAAAGACGACGTCAACGCCTCGCACGCCAATTGGCCAAAACTTCCAAGCTAGTTGATGGGATCCGCTATGAAGCGGATCTGAAGTCTAGAAGACGCCAACCGCCACGGCAGCAAGCGAGAGACTGTTTCAAATCTACAACGAATGAATGGGTCCCCGTTAAGAAGATACGTTCAACTCTTGAAGAACGGATCCAGAAACGCTGCGCGTTACTTACGCACGCAAGAATTCTGGTGCAAGAAGCCAAGAAATTACAAACAAACGATGTAGACAATAAACTATCAAAACCATGTCAAATCTGGAGGCCAAAATCCAAAACAAGGCCCGAAAAAACCGAATTGTTGGCTGCTGGCTCGGCCAGGGCCGAGCCACTAAACGCTGACTCGGCTAAGGCAGAGCCACCAAATACTGGCCTACGCCACCTCCAAGCCAGCCATCCCCTGTTTGCAGAAAATTCGCCTCCCGCGATTGTTTTCGAATCTCCGAAAGCTCCTATTCCTATTCCGATGACTTCCTCACCTTCAGTAAAACCTCACGACAGCGTAGACTTGTCCCGATTCAAAGTGAAGATTACGGATCGTCTCGGTCCTTTGCACAAAGATCAAGTCAAAGCTCCAATTAAAGCACACCTAGTGCAAGCAAATGAACCCAGTATGGTTCGTCAGGCAGGGGGTTGTACGCGATTCCCCAGTAAGTCAAAGATCCCTCCTACGGAGAAAGTACCGATAACCACTTGCCTCAGATTACAAGTTGAAGTCCAAGAGCCCGTTGGGTCCTCACGCGCACGAAGGCGTGGTTTCAAACGAGCGACTCTTGAGAATGATGACAGGGTGTTGTACCCTCAAAGAGAGTTATGTTCGTCAGAAGACGACAACATTAGAATAGGAGAATTATGCCAACACAAGATAGGTTGCTCCGATAATCATATTAATGAGTTATACTATCAGGCTGGGGGTACGAATAAATCTCAAAAGAGAAATACCTAGGAAATAGATTCTCTTTGTCCATCCACCAAACTTAGCAAGGCGGTATTGTCAGAATGTAACTGGTCCAAGACCGCCTCACAAAGGATTTCGATATTTGAAAGACTTTCTACAGAAACGCTAAGACACAAGTCAAGACGGTTCCGTAAAAGGAAGCCGGCCATTCAAGAACGTGAATTCTCAGAAGTCACGATTAACATGACAGACAAAGGAAAATCCACACGACGCTTCAGTCCCGAACATTTTCTACAAATATCTCAGCGATTGACTCGGCTACAAACCGGGGCTATCAGGCCTAGAGATTATAGGAGAATTCAGAGAGGGCATTCCTCAGACGATGAAGTATCAGACGCATACTCTGTGATCGCTTCAGATGCCACTGTGTCCAGCACGGGATGGACTCGAGAATTGTTCATGATCACTACTGAACAGATGACTCAACTCCTTCAAGAAGCTTTGGCTAAGCAGAAAGAGGATTTTAAAATCGAGATGGACATGGCCGTGCAACGTGTTAAAGATTTGCATGCCCAACAACTTTAACAGTTGTCAAATCAATGCGGTGAATCTAGTCGTCGCAGACTACCAATCAAGTAGATAGCGACTCAGAAGTGGAGGAAAATATCAATGTCAATGGTTTACTTGAGGATAAAAATACTGAAGATGTCCTTAACACTGGGGGTGGTACCAATATCCCTCTCCAAAAATACCAGAAGACAGATGCAGGCGAAGACCTTAAGATGAAAGACCTTGAAAGCAAAATCAATGCTTTGATGTCTGCTCAAGAGATAAAAAAAAGACTGGCATTCCGTGTCCTTACCTGAGAGAGTGGGACTCAATTCCATACCCAACGAAGTTCAATTTGATTAACTTCACACCGTTTGATGGAAGGGATTCCCCTACTCAACACTTGATTTATTTTAAGTCCCACCTGAGGATCATTTCTGGTAATGAACCTCTGATGGTACGATCGTTCGTAGAAACCCTTCGTGTAGCTGCCTTTGATTGGTACCGGCATCTTAAACCGGGGAGTATCAATAGCTGGGATGACATGCAAAGCATGTTTCTCGCTAATTTCTTTGACGATGACACTGAAGTGTCGATCGGAACACTCTTTGAGTAGAAACAGGAAGACGAAGAAACGGTCGACGACTTCATCAAACGTTTCCGAAATAAACCAATGAACTACCGAGATCCGATCACGGAGGACTTCATCCTACAAATATGTCATAACAACCTATCTATTAAGATATTGGAAGTTATGGGAGTCGCACCGTCCAACACATGGAAAAAGTTGAAGACGCGTGGAGAGCAGGCCGAACGCTTCCTCCGAAGGAAGAAGACCAAGAGGAGCCAACCGACGGCTAATCCTCCAAACTCAAACTTCGCCTCCCGTGGTAAAGGAAAGGCCCCTGCAGCTGCTGTTGACGTTAATCAGACGTCATAACAGCAACCCCGAAGACATCAAAAGACTTCGGGTTCAAGACCCCAAAAAGAGTATTCCTTCAAAGACGAAGACGTTCCGACCATCTTCGAATCCCTCCATGAAAACAACAAGATCAAACTACCACCTATCACAAATCAGGAGGAAGCTGACAACACTACGGATGCAAAGTACTGTGCGTACCACAGGAGGGTCCTTCATCCCACCAAGGATTGATTTGCTTTCAAGAATAGCATCCAAACCTTGGTTGAAGCCGGCGTCATAACGCTGGGATAAGCCAAATGAGAATGACATCACTCCGAAGAGTATAAGAGTATAAACTGCTTCTCGACACTCCGAAAAGTATACGAGTATAAATTGCTTCTCAATACTCCAACAGGTATATGAGTCTAAACCGTTTCCTTTCTTTCACGGGAAGTTCCTAGAGAATCTTATATTCTTAAGGATAACCCGAACATGCAACTGAGGACTACGTACTCCTCATTGGACCCAGTTTTGCAAAGAAAGCTAGGGGTGGATAATTCATATAATGGGAAGTTCCCGGAAGAATGTTAAATATAATATTCTTAGGGATAACCCGATCATTATGAATAAAGTGATAAATACTAAACTCCTACTGTGATTTTCGAACACCCTTTTGTTAACGACTCACAGTCTTCCACCACAAAATCCTCCATCGATCAGACTAATCGACTGTAGGACTACCAAAAATTTTTTTGGTTGAATCCACTCAAACTCTCGCTACGTCTGTGCACTCAACACTCCCATTGTTAGAGTCTGGACATAGTAGTCGAAATTTTAATCGCTTGATTGTTGACAATTGCCAAACCCTTCCGTGTTAAGTATTTGTCACTTAACACTAGGAATCCCCTTTGAGTGATTTGTACGAATCAACACTTCCACTGTAATTTGTACTTCCACTCTCACTCCTATTTGGTCAAACCTTCCTACAGTTAGGGCCAAAGCCAAAATCTCCTCTCTATTCCTTCTACGAACGTGAGGCTCACTTTCAAATCGAGCAATTGAACCTTTCTATAGTTAGGGTCGTCTCAAATCTCCCACTTGGTCAAACCTTCCTACAGTTAGGGCCACAACCAAGATTCCCTCTCGATTCCTTCCACGAATGAGAGGTCCACTTTCAAATCGAGTGGTCAAACATTCCTACAGTTAGGATCACCTTAAACTCCTGCTTGGTCAAACCTTCCTAAAGTAAGGACCAAAACCATAATTCACTCTCGATAAACGAGAAATTCATCTTTAGTTCGGTAATCAAACCTTCCGACAGTTAGGGTTATCCGAATTTTTTTCGATTCTCAGAGTGGAAATTTCACTCTTAGTTTCACCTTCCCGGATTCTTTAAGTGGAGATCCCACTTGGAGTTTCTTTTTATAACTGGAAATAGAATATAAAATTCTTCCTCTTCAGCTTTGGGAGATAGAATATAAAATTCTTCATCTCCCGCATCGGGTTCGTCTTTGCCCCAAGAGAAAACACCACTTTTTCAACTCCTAAAATCCGTGCTTCACATGCACAAGGAATTTTATCTCGAATCCTAAGTAGGGATAAGTTAACGCCTAACACGCGTTGCCGGTCAGTCTTTTACCGTAAAAAGGACAAAAGCCCACATATTCGATATTATGGCAGGTTGTTATTAATAACACCAAAATCCGTGCCCCACACGTGCAGGGAATTTTATCCTGAATCCTAAGTAGAGATAAGTCAACGCCTAACACGCGTTGCCGGTCAATCTTTTACCGTAAAAAAGGATAAAAGCCCACATATTCGATATTGTGGTGGGTTATTATTAATAACACCAAAATCCGTACCTCACACGTATGGGGAATTTTATCCCGAATCCTAAGTAGGGATAAGTCAGCGCCTGACACGCGTTGTCAGGTAGTCTATTCTCGTAAGAAAGACGAAGTCTACGTATTTAATATCGTAGCACTAAGAGAGTTGACTCTCTTATCACAACGTCATATGCAGAACAGACTTAAACAATCCACATGCAAGCCCGATTCAAACGATAATCAGTAAAGGCACGTCAAACCCGTTGAAGGCTGAGGGTTTGCCAAAAACCTTAAAGTCTACACCTAACATGCATCGCCGTTTAGTCTTTTCACGTGAGAAAGACGAAGTCTACGTATTCAATATCTTAGCACTAAAAGAGTTAACTCTTTTAGCATAACGTTACATGCGGAACGGATTTAAACAATTCACATGCTAGCCCGACTCAAACGATAGTCGGTAAAGGCTCATCAAACCCGTTTATGGCTGAGGGTTTGCCAAAAATCCTATAAATGTGAGAGTCATTGACGTACTAGCCCCCATTAGTTGGTCTCATAACTTGAGCATCCAACAAACTTCAGAACAAGATCCATACATGCAGTTGAATCAGCTTTAACAGTTGGTCCTACAGCCCGAAATATAGGACCGCCACGCTTCAATGCCTTAAGAGCTTAAACTGTATAAACTCTAGCAAACGTACGAGTATAAACTATGTTAATGCCGCTCAACGCGTTGTGATGAAAGTCAACGCCGATCGATGCAAAACCCTAAAGTCAACGCCGGTCAACGCGTTACGATAAAAGTCAGCGCCTGTCAACGAGTCATCAAAATTTGCCAAAATAAGGATTAAAGAATGATGACAAGGAGTTCAATCATGTTCAGATATAAATTCCTAACAAAGATAGTCAGTTCAACGTCAACTCAACGAGATCAATCAACACACGAGTTTCAATCCAAGACTTTGACAACGGTCGAACGATAAACGCAGAACCGTAAGAACTTCATCTATTCGACAAAATGCTGAGTAGATTGAAGACTGAAGGAGTCAAGAGCTAAAGCCAATTACAGGTCCTTTTACACCGACTGAAGGTTGGTCCTATCACATCCAAAGTATTTCAGGCTCTTCTATAAAGGAAACGGGACTGAAACACTTTAGAGGGGGTATCTGTAGGCATCAAAAAATTACCTATAGCTTCCCAAACGCAGTTCAAGACAATAAGAAGACGATAAACGTTATTATCCGAGTCAAGGGAATTTATCCAATACCAGTAAGCGTACGAAGTGGATCAGTAAAATGTGTAAGCCAACAAAATGATGAACCGTACGCAAAACAAGCGAACTTGAGGGGTCACGAATCGTCGAAGTATCAAAAAGATGAACAAAACACCACCCAGAGACTTGCGTAAGCGCGAGCCACCAAATGGTGGCTCGCACCCATGCGAGCCACCAAATGGTGGCCCGCACCCATGCGAGCCACCAAATGGTGGCTCGTACAATACCGAGCCACCACGACTCTTTTTGATTCCCAAGACTCCCAAAACGCGGATTTCGATGATTTTTAAGGATTCTTTCGTCCCAGGGCCTCCCCAACTGTTTTGAGGCTATCCCTAAACGTGTTTAAGCAGTTATTAACTACAAATAATGTTTAAACATCAATTCTTATCCAAAAACACGTCTCCAAAAGCCTATAAATAGAAGCCTAGGGTCTACTTTCAGGAGGATCTAAAGTTGAAGAGGGCGAGGTGCTGTCCAATTGAATAGTAGACCACGAATTTCAGAGGAGAATCAGCGAATCTTGGCGAACTTTTTCATAAAGAAAAAGTCTTCGAAAGATTTGAGATTCTCTCCCCCTCCTTCCTTCGGATTAAACTTGGTTTTAATCTCGAGAAGAGCTATAATCTCGCTTGGTCGTGATTGTCGCTTCCGTAATTGTTTCCTTTATGAAACAAGAGCGTAATCATACTATCAACTGGGTTTTAATTTACTGCAACAAATGTTGTTATTATGCATATAACCCAACTTTACAATTAGGCTAGCCAGACCACATCACGACTCCAAGTTGACTCGATCAACTAGGTATCCACTTAGCTCGACTAAAGTGTGGGAAATCCGTCACGACCCATGAGCCAGACCTAAAACTGGGGTAGAGTGGATAAGGCCCATAACAATTAAACTTATCTCAATTCAGTTACTATTACTAATCCCAAACCGGGCATGGTTATATGACGGTCTGTCCAATGAACGATGATTGATCCGGATTGTATCATATTCTCAACATATCATGTTAGGAGATATCAATTGGATATTCAATCTCTCTAATTGCCAACTGTCGTAACTTACTAGATCTACACATATATACATCAGCTATACCATCCTACGATAATGAGCTCTTGCTACATAGATTTGCTTACAGGCTAAGTAACTACCATAGTACGCTCAACTAACAGGATGATGACATGTGTACTATGTGATTTATCCTAAGCAATCAGTAGAAAAACGTAACCCTACCTACAGGTAAAAGGATTGATCCTCCATCATCTTAACATGTGTTCTGTACCACCGACCTTGGTTTATGATAATCACCCTCAAAGATCCTAACCTAGATTACCTACCGCTTTGGCTTGTTCATTATCAAGAGTCTCACTTAGGCGTTAGACACCATCATCAATCTAACGCTTTTTCCATGTATCTCAGACCCCGGGCAGTTTAATCTTGCCTACTTAATCCCAAGTTTTTCTCTGCATCAATAGCTACATTCGACCATTGTCGCCGCAATTCATTTTCATGAAACCAAACAGCCCATTCGCTACGAAATGGGATCCCCTCCTCATGCATAGTGTCCTAATATTTCCTAATGTTCAATCTTGATCATTCATTTTACACATGTGGGGCCTATTGAAGGGGATGAAGGGTGATGGAGGGGATGGATACATTAGGAAACATTAGGAAATACTATGCATGAGGAGAGGATCGGAATCCCTTCGCTACTTGTGAAAAACGAGTTGCCTATTACCCAACGGTCCCGACCACTTCGTCTCCTCGCTCTGTTTTTTTTTTTTTAATTTTTAATAGGAACAACCAACCACCACCAAAGTCACGAATAAAACCCTTTCTCGATTTCGCTATTCAACTCATGGCCCATATATCCTTTCGCTCTCACGTAGAGAAGAAAAGCCCACCAATCAACCCAGCGAAACCAGCGGCCCAGATTTCATCTCATCGCCATCACCGGCCCAGATTCGGCGATGTGTTCAAAGCCCATCCCCATCCTTCTCTCTCCTTCCGCTCGCTGTTACTGCTGCTTCTTACTTCAGAGGACTCCCCTCCATTTTCAAACTATGCGCAGATCTCTCAACCCCCTCCTTCAACTGTCCTCGACCCCCCTCCGCCATTGCCAATATCTAAGCTTTGGGTCTCTCCACAGCTCGAGCAGGGTCGAGGGGTTCTTGAAGTCGAGGGGTGGAGCTTTTCATCGCCTGGAGTTTTCTTGTGCTTACAGGTCCAAAGGTTTGAGGATGTCTTATAACGGGTCGGATTCGAGCTCCGCGCCCTCGGTTGTGGTGAGTTCTTTTGAGTTTTTGGTTGTGGGTTCTTGATCTTTTTTTTTTGGTCTAACTCCTTGTATTTCATTGGATTATTGGATCTTGCGTGTTCCTAGTGAAGATTGTGATTAAAGAGTTAATGGGTATCATTATTTTTGTTAGTTGGGAACACTTCCTTGTGGGCATGAAACTGTGAAGTTGAGGTGTTTGCGAAAATGTGTTAGGGGAATTGGTGGGCGTTTTTTGATAGGCAATGGGTAATCTGAATCATGAAGTTAATTGGAATTTTGATGGGCGTGCTGAGATAGTCGATGATCGGAAAATTCAAATAGGATTGTGCGGTTCTTCAAATGAAGAGGGTGGAGTATTTTCATCGGCTGGAGCTTTCTCGTGTTTACAGGTGTAGAAGTTGTATCGGATTTTGTGTGGTATTATGGAGAATTGTGATTGAGAAGTTGACGGGTATCCTTGTCTTTGTGTGAAGAAGCTTGATAGGGAAATTGTTGATGGCTATTGAATTTTGAAGTTAAGGTGTTTGTGAAAATGTGTTAGAAAACTTAGTGGATAGTTTGTGGGCGGTTGAACAGTAAAAATGTTGATCAAAATTTTGATGGGATAATGAGATAGTTGATGGGTTAGGAATTTGAATAGTGCGGCTGTTGAAATCGAGAAGTGGAGTAATTTTGTAGATTGGAATTCTTGTGCGCATACTGGTTTGAAAGTTTGAAGATGTCTTTTAATGGTTGCCTTTGGTTGTGGTGAGTTTTTGTCAAATCTTTGTCATGGGTTCTTGGTCTTTCTATTGAATTGTCAGTTTTTGTGTATTCTTAGTGAGAATTGTGAATTGAGAGTTAATGTGTATCATTATTTTTATTAGTTGGGGAAATTGTTAGTGGGTATCAAACTGTGATGCTGAGGTGTTTGTGGAAATGTGTTAGAGGATTTAGTGGGATGTTTTGTAGGTAAGGAATAATGATAAATGTGATTGAATTTTAGTGGTATGATGAAATAGTTGATGAGTTTGGGGATTATGTTGAAATGATAGGTAAAGAGGATGTTGGCTGTGTTGGGATTTCTCGTCCTGAAGGCGATAGAGAAGATCACACAAATATATTGGGAGGAACATTGGCAGATCCACCCAGTGTTATCAATGCGCAAGGCGCAATATGGCGTGCAAAGCCCCTTTATGCACACATGCGCAAGGCACAATGCGATGCGCTCGCCTGAGTAAATCGAGGTGCACACCACACACGTAATTTTGAAGGATAGATAATTAAGCACGAAAGAACATGTTTATGAATTTTCACATAAAAACATGTAAAAATAAGTAACCGCACACGTAATTTTGAAGGATAGATAATTAAGCACGAAAGAACATGTTTATGAATTTTCACATAAAAACATGTAAAAATAAGTAATATGATGCCAAATCACAAAATAAGGTGTTAATTCTAATGCTAGCACATCCGACATAATAGTGAAGTTCATAACTTTCCAAATAAAAAAAATCAAATCAAGATGCTATTGAAGCAAAATTAAATAGTAAACAAGGATTAGTTAGGATCCTCACTCAGGATTCTAAAAAGGCCTATTGGGTTTATTTGGGATGATTAGAAACTCAATTGAAATGTTGAAGGAAAAAAACTATACGAGATTATGCCTTGTATGCACTTTGCTTGCGAGGCCCACAAGGTGTTACCGCTTCAGTGAGGCGTGAGCCTTTAATAATACTGGATCCACCTACACTACACTTTGGTCCATGTACAATACGCCCCCCCCCCCCCCCCCGCCGCAAAAAAAAACAACAAAACAAAACATGAAACTACCTAGTGTATTTCGTTTTGAAGATGGCTAAGATAACTGTCAAAGAGAATTTTTACACTACGAAGTTGACAAAGAGTAAGTTGCAAAATAAAATAAGTGATGGTTCAATGATTGCTTACTCACATTCTATATTGAGAAAGATGTATTTAATAGTGTTACTAATGATGTGATTAGGTACCTTTTTCCATATATGAAAACTCATCAAGCACAATTGTAATTGATTAATTAATTATATAGTGACACTACTTTCAGAAAATCATGGAGGGAAGAACCGGATTCTTTTATTAACCAAGAAATGTTCACCTTCAACCCTAGCCTATGGTTGTGGGTTTTGGGAGATTTTGTTAGTGGGCGTTTGATGATCTTTTGTTTGTTCTTTTTTTTTAACTTTTTGGTGTGGTTTCATCGAGAATTGTCATTGAATAGTTGAGTTTGTTTTCTTTTTTTCTTTTTCTTTTTTGGTGTGAAGAAGCTAGTTAGGGAAATTATTGGTGGGTATTCAAATATGAAGTTCAGGTGTTTGACGAAATGTGTAGAGGAAATAGTGAGATATTTCGTAGATAATGAATAATAATAATTGTGATTGAAATCAGTGGGATAGTTTGGAGATATGTTGAAAGGATAGGTAAAGAGGATATTGGTTGTTAATTTGGTGGGAGCTTGGGTTGCTCTTGTTGGCAGGATTTAGGTAATATTTTCAGCTGAAAACCAGGTATATGGGACCTTTTAAGTTAAAAATAATGATAATGGTAATTTGATGTAGAGGGTTAGACTATCCTTCTGGGGAAAGAGATGGGTGATCCTAGGGAAATTTGCAGCTTCTTGAATCTATCAGGTGTATCAGTACTTGCATCTACTTGCTGAATTATTGACTTATAGTTTCGTGGGAGTTGTTTGTAGTAGGTATTATCCACCTGTCATTTTATGTTCATCTCTTCCTCAAGGATTTTAAATGCAAGTCATGTTTTGTTGAACATGATTAGGAGATAAATGGGGGGGAAAAGTATGCTCCTAACTTTACTTTTTGTAAATATAAATATCATCTAAATATATAAGAAAGATTTAAAGATCAAGACTGTGATTACCTAATAATCTCTTATTTAAATTTCATCAAACTTAGCCAAAAAAATATGTAATTGACAAGGGCATAAAGCAACGAACATCCTAAGCATGAGGAGAGCCATCAGCATAAAGCAGTGAACATCCTAAGCATGAGGAGAGACATCACAACAGGTACCATTCGAGGAGTTGGCATATAATAAAAGGAATTAAAATAATATAGTGAACATCACCTCAATGGGGTTAATAATTTAAATCAATTCCAACTGTGAACTCTATTAGTTTTACAAGTCTTCTTTTTCCTATCTCCTGCCCTAGCATTGTAGCGAATAAACGCCTTTCCAAAGCAATATTCTTATTATTCAAGTAAACCAGAAGACAGTCAGCTTTGATAAAACATGTGATTGGATGACTTTGTCCTGATCGGTCAATTGCAATTATTCTTTCAGCCTTTCAGGTCTTGTTTCCTCAGTTTGATTATGCATAACAAAGTTATAACTTTGTCCTGATTTTAATGGAATTGGTTTCACCTTTTTCTCTATGGGCTAGGATGGGAAGCAAGTTGTCAGTTGGTTAGATTAGTAGAATTTCCTGTAGCGTGTGTTTCTGAGATATTAGTGCATATATCCATCAAAGAAACTTGGCCAATAGTTCGATCCTTTTGCGTAATTAATAGTGCATTGGTATTTTGAAAATAAATATAAATCATGATTTAAATTTTAGTAACTAGATCTGGGAACTGTAAGAATAAATAGGTCAAAGAATCGTAGTAGACTCTAAAAGTTTCTAAAAAGAAAAAAGAATTTACTTGAGGGCAGCCTAGTTCCAGCTTTTTTTGTAGAAATACAGTATATAAGGAGGAAAATTGGCTTAATGCGTGTCTGACATGGCCATATATGACTAGCGTCTCCATCAGTGTCCAATACTTGCAAATGTCTTAAGGATTGAACCTTCATCTACTAGAAATAAGATGAACTTGTGACACATCTTATTTATTTTACTATGCAAGTTCGTTCATTTTGGGTAACAAGCATTACATGTATTTATGAATTAAAAAGAAAATCAGATGTGTCCATGCCTCATTCTGGAATTTTGGGCTTGCTGTCTGGGAATGGATTTCCATGTCAGAGTGTGATGCGCCCGTCTGCAGAAAACTCAGAGATTTCTATGTGGTTGTATCTTTTGTTTCCTTGCCTTAGAAGGATCTTTTATCTACATTGTTTATTCATTGCAGGCACGTAAACCGAGCATTAGCTTCTGCCAATCTTGCGGAGGCCAAACAAAGCAAGTTATACCGGATGGAGAGGAGAGGACTAGAGCAGTTTGCACTATCTGTGGGAAAATACACTATGAAAACCCTAAGATGGTATGGACTGTCAGTGACATAAGAAGTTTCCCCTCAATATGTTTTGAAGTGTGATTGGTAGTGTTATCATCTACCTCTAGTTTTTTCTTGTTGCTCTAAAGTTGTCAGTAACATGTATTATTATTGATTGATTTCGTCTTCCTGTGCTAAACTTTGTCATTTCAGTTGTTTTCAATATCATATCTTTGATTACATCCAGTCCTGATAATTGCAGGTTGTTGGCTGCCTAGTTGAGCATAACGGCAAGGTGCTTCTTTGCAAACGGAAGATTCAACCATCTTATGGGTTTTGGTACAAATATTAACTTCTCTGTTACCTCAATACGGTTGATTTAATTTTTAATGCGTTAAAAGTAATCCAAATAACTGGTTTCTTTATAAACTTATAAGTTTTAGTTGCCTTCGCTGGCTCTTCTTAATATATTTATGATTTAAACATTAAGTAGTGCCCCCCCCCCCCCCCAACCCCCCAAAAAAGAAACAAAACAAACACCACACCAACTCAAAAAAAAAAAGAACAATAAGGTACTATTAGACATATGTAGAAGGACTGAAAACATCATCGTAGCACATCAGAATTGGTTAAAAAGTTCTGTATTTTGTTTTGTAAGCATATACGACTAGATGCAGGTCTATGTTTGAATTTCTTAATCTGTTCCTAGAACTAGTTGCTATTATGAATGAGTAAAGTCGTCATATTCAGGACTTGTAACATGAAGAATGTAATTTACTGAATCATCAATCATGTCATAGTCTGAAGATATCCATTTGTGTCCAGTAGGGTTGCTATTTCTTGTGTCCCGGTTACTTCTGAAGCTTGAGTGATCTTATTATTCTTTTCATGTACTTGATTTCTGTTCTATCTGATATCCCAATAGAGCTTTTATTCTTAACTCTCAGTGAGTTGGGTAGTAGTTTCCCCATTTATCTCTATCTTGGCTCACCTCAATCAAATTAGAAGCAATTCATCCTGTAAGCAATTCCATTTTGTCATATCCTTCAATCTCTATAGGACGTATTAATGCCATCTCATGTGATGATACTCAGTGTTATTGCTTTCTTTCCATCTTCAAGTTACATATCATACTCATACTAAAGCCATTAAAACTATAAAAGCTGCTTTATGTGCTAAGTCATTATATATCTGCAGGACTCTACCTGCTGGTTTTATGGAAATTGGGGAGTCTGCTTTGGAAGGGGCAAGCAGGGAAACCTTGGAGGAAGCATGTGCCGAAGTTGAAGGACTTTCACCATTTGCTCAGATTGATATTCCTCGTATTGGCCAAGTAAGGGGACAAATTTCTTATGCGACTGGTCTTTTATATTATGAACTGGATAATGGTATATCCATTTGTTTCTTCATTGTATGTTTCTCAGGTTTATCTCATTTTCCGAGCAAAATTGAAAACGCCCAATTTTTCACCTGGCCCTGAGTCGCTGGAGTGTCAACTCTTTAGCCCAGAGGATATACCATTTGATTCTCTAGCATTTTCATCGATTATTGTTACTCTCAGAATGGTAAACCTTATTCTTGCTTGAGTTCTTTGATTATGCATTTTTTTGTTTCTATTTTTCCTTGATCATGAGGTTTGTAGGAATGAATTGAGATTACTTTTTTTTTTGGCTTTTGCAGTATGTTGAAGATATCAAAGCTGGAAACCTGAAGTTTCATTACTGTACTATAAACAAGAGGTATGTCATATTTGCCATTACGAACACTTATAGTAGCCATAGAAGATGTTTGTTCCCTTTCTGAAACAGTTCTACAAGATTCTGATGATAAAAAGAAAATACAGCTCGGGGGGAAATTTAAGTAAAAAATCTTGAAATTTTAAGTCCTTTGCCGTCTTATCTTTTTTGTATTCTGAGGTTTAGATGTTTTCTTTATTATGTAAAAATTGTCTAAGAAAATGAAGTACGCACAGTTAGATAAGTCATGTCACCAAACACTTAGACTGCATGGGGAATGTAAGGATGACTAAAAAGAAATCACTTCTTTGGTGGTTATGTCCATCTCTTGTGGGAGGGTTGAGTTATAGAGCATGAGTACCTCATTATACTGTAGCCTGCCTATGTGCTACATAACTGATTCCAGGATACTTGAATGCTTGCTGGATACCATTAGAGACTCTATCCAGTGTTGTATCTAAAATTTTATTAGGTATTCCAGTTATATCAAAGAAACATAAAACACCTGAGATTAATATGTTAAAAATATAGTGCAATTTCATTGAACCTTTGTATGTAATTTTATAAATTTTCCATGTTTTTAACTGAGAATTATGATCTTCAGTACCCATTCATTTATGTAACTTGGGAATCTTTTATACTGCTTGCGTTATTGTGTTTCTTGAACTATACCAGCTCTATAAATTTATGATAATTTGAACTCACATGCATACAAATTTACATTGGTCATATCCACAGCTTATCTGCATTTTTAATACTCGAAATATGTCGTACCCATATCATTTCCAGTGCAATCTAGGGAAAACATCCTATAGAGGGCCCTCTATAGAATTTTGTGTAGGGACGAAGGAGAGGGTGATGTTTGGCATATCAGTGCAATGGTGATTGCACTGGTAGAAGACAGTCACTGATAGACGTTAGTCATATGGTGCATCAAGATTCATGATACGCCGGATATCACCCTCTCCTTCCTACCTGTGTGAGGCTCTCTATTGGATTTTCTTGGGTAAACTTCACAAAAGTTTGCTACATCTTGATATAACTCCCAAAAAGTTTGGAAATGTAACTGAACTCCCAAAACTTTTTCAGACAACCCTGCAAAAAGTTGAGGGGTTTCTAAAAATATATTCAGAAAAATGCGTAAGTTATTGGGGGTTGACATTTCCAAACTTTTTAGGGGTTATCTCAAACTTGGCCTACCTTCTTCAGTTCTGTGAAACTTACCTAGGGATTAGGTTTCTTATGTCCATGAGTTGTGTTGACAGGCGAGGTGCAAGTATGACGGATCCCAATGGCTTCGACGTTGATTACCTTTCACCTTCATGAAGTCGTTCAGCTGCATGTGCATCACCATGCAAGTTAAGCGATGCAGATCTTTGTTGATACATTGCTTAGCGAAGGGTTTTCTCTATATCTGAGTGACTTCATCATCAAGATTTGGATCAATGCATAAAGCTTCTGTCATCTGTGGCTCTCTAGCTTTTTGCCAAGATCAAGTGTAGTGCTTATAAATGTAAGCCATCCAAAGTCTTGCAAAAATTCTTTCCTGTGAGCAAATTGTATAATCTTTTTCTATTTTTCCTCCCTATTTTCCTTTGTAAAAATGATGAATCTCATTCTTTCTGTTGTATCTAACAGATATAGACATAAATGGGTTTTTTTTTTTCATGTTGTAAGATCTACTGTTATTATATAGTACTTGATGGTTCACTGCTTATGATTCTTTTACTTCTTTCTACAAGTTAATTTTTTTTTTAATCTAGTTGAATACTTGTTGGCCGAATGATTTTTTCAGCTTATTCTACTGTAATTGAAATACTTGAGAACCTTTCTCTCTCAAAAGTACAAGCTAGCCTGTCTCCAGCCACTTTTTCACATGAGCTATTAACTTTTCACTTTAAACAGAATTCTATGATCTAGCAATAGTTCTGCACTGGGTTCTATGGATAAGGGGCTGTTTGGTTGTTGTTGGTAAAGTTGTGTATTTATGACACAACTTGGAAAGTTATTGTCCACCTCATCATTTTCACTTTTACACTTTTCTTTGTTTGTTTTTGATTCCATTGGAATCATAAAACACTTGTTTGGTTTGCAAAATAAAACTTTAATTGTTTGTTTGGAAAGTGTAAAAAGTGGTCTCTACTCAAGTGATCATATTGGTTGGAATTACTTTTTCCTGACTTCAATGTCAGCTTTTGTAGGCGTAAAAAAAACGCTTAAAGACATCCAAATACCATTCAAAATGACATGGAAGAACAATTTACACGTCATCAGGCAACGCATGGTGACGCGGCAGAACATGGCGTCGCGGCTAAGGCGCGGCAGCCCATGGTGCCGCGGCTAAGGCGCGGCAGCTTATAGTG
>BQKN01001049.1:31393-43753 GCA_022839385.1 Asparagus kiusianus
AAAGTTCTGCAACTGTTCAATACTTTGTTTAAGATTAACCAAGTAATTTTCAATGGAGTTAGATAATTCAGTGCACCCCTGTTCTTTAATTCCTGATACATGGCGATCGAGAGACTTCCTGAAAAGTTCAAAAGGTGAACCTTTAAGGAGAATTCGATCAACCATGGCGTTTAAGGAAAGAACGAAGCTTTGGACGTCAACACAGAGGACAGCTTTGTCCGGATCTTCATCTACCAATAAAGCTTGAATACACTCGGACAATGATGAAGAAATAGCTGCGAGGAGAACAAATGAAATAAGTACAAAAAAAAATATGTACACTTGTTGGAGGACTTCACAACCAAATTACCTTGACTGGTTGAGATCATGGCAGATTCTGTAACAACAGGGATTTGTTCAGGAATAATGCTCTCCGGTTGATTCAATATCCCAGACGATTGTTCACCGGAAACTCCTAATGGCTTCGGATCCAGATCGACAAATTCTTGAGAGATAAGTTCTGTAAATAAGAAAAGGATGGATAAACACTCCACAAATATTAATTTAACTTCGAAGCACAATTAGACGAGAAGTACCGAGCTGAGCTGAGGTTGCAGGAAGTTGCTTCTCCATTATAACTTTTGACCCTTCAGCGTCATGAACAACTGGAGTCGAATCAAGAGTTACAATGTGTTCAGTTTCAACAATATCAGAAGCTGAGGGAATAGTGGTTGACAGTTCAACTTCAGCCGGCGGACCGGTCAAAAGTAGGAAACCCATGCCTTCTGGTTGATCGCATCCACCAATGACAGTAGATGCATCAACTTCACTCGTTGGTCCTATGTCTAAAATTCTTATGTCAATTATCAAAAAAATAATAATAAGAGATGAAAGTATGGTTGAAAACTTGAATCTGAAAGTGTATACCTTTTGATGCACCTACTTCAGTTGAATCAACTCGAGTAGTTGGTGCTGCAGTAGCGGAGGGAACCGGAGCTGACAGTATGTCGGAGATCTTCTGGTGTACATCATCGAAAATATCAAGATCAAAATCACGTTCATCAAAATCTCCGATACCCATATTATGGGTGAGTTCTGTGTCTCTCGGTTCATTGACAGGGATGTCTATTAAGTGGAAGGATCCGTCAATACATATGCAAGAAATATGAAAGAATCAAAGCAAACAAAATAAGATTACCTTCAACAACGGTTGTGAGGTCAGCGGCGCTACTACCCGCACTCACCTCCTTTAGTTTAACTAAAAGAAGATAAAGCGCACAAGTTAGTAGGAGAGGAACATATTCCGATTCACTTATCTTCCGGAAATGCCCCCCAAATGAGAAAACATCTGTACCTGCGTCGGCAGTTGGCGAGGTTGATGTAGTGGCCGGAGGAAGAGCAGTGTCCATCTTGAGGGGTTCCTCACTCATCGCTCTTTGTACCTGTTGAGTGAAGCTGGATTCATCAATATCCATTAAACCCAGAGAAGAAGGCTCGGGCATGATTTATCCTTCCTCTTCTAATTCAACTGCAATAGCAAAAGAATAAATAAGATGTTATATTCAAAGATAAGATAACGAAAAGGAGATAAAGATGAGATCTTACCCCCTTCATCAACTGGAAGATCCTGAGTAAACTTCTCTTCAGATAACGGGGAAAGTTGACGTTGTCGATGAGCTGTCTTCTTAATCCTCTTTGAAGCACGAGAATCTTGAGGAACCACAGAGCTCTCATGGCGAAACTTGGTACGCAGTTCGGTTCCTTGAACTGGCCGAGGTTGAACCTCAGGAGGGGCAGTAGATCGAGATCTCTTCTTGCTAAGAAGCGGGAGAACATCTTCTTCTTCTTCTTCTGCCTCTTCCTCCTGAGCAGGCCACCTCACAATCATCTTATTGGAGGACGATAAGGGAATATTCTTTTCCTTTATTTGTATACCTTTTGAAGGAATACCTGGTGATCGGGGTGAAGAAGCTCGACGGGTCCTGTGAGCCACGGGAGAAAGAGGAACATCAATCTCCGCTTCATCTCTAGTTTCATCCTCCTCACTGGATGTTTCAAAGTCATCACTCTCTTCAGAATCAACTGCTTGTTTTTCTTTGCGGGAGGACGTAGCGGGCTCCTTTCCTTTTTTAGATACAATTCTCCGAACCATAGCTTCGGATTCTAGTTCGGAATTCTTTTTCTTCGGGACAAGAGTGTTGGCGGCTAAAACCCATCGACAATAGAGAAAGGTCAAAAGAATATCAGGCTCAGCGACAGGCAAACTAAATTGAGCTCTGGTACATCCAGCAACATTCCAGAACCAGGCTCGTACTCCATCAATGAGGCCTCCGCAGTTTATCAACCACTTATTGGGATTCCCGACGTACAGTTGATCGTAGCCGAATTATCGTGCAAAACGGCAAGGAAAATAAGGCTCGATCCTGCAAAGGTTCTTCGATCGGAAAACATTATAACCTGGTCGAATGTTCATAAGCCAATGAAAGCTACCCATGTCGAGAGAAGTCCTGTTGGCCCCAGGTATTTCCTCATCAACGAGCGTGTCATTATATGCACCAGAAAATCGAGGGAAACACTTATAGAACTCCCAGCACTTGGCATTCTTGAATTGCCTCACCCGTTTAGTCCACGATCGGGAAGGATATAACCATTTACATCCTTCTAAGAGCTGCAGTAAGGGGATTTCCGGATCAGACACGTCAGGTGCTGACATCATGTCCGCCCGATGGAGAACTAGCCACGTCATTAAATATGTGTATGGCAACTCAACGCTCGACAAGGGAATCTTGGTTGAAGGCTCAGCACCCACTTTTGTAAAAGTGGTGGCTAGGATACGCAAGCCGCTATGAAGATCAGCAATCATGGTGGAGAGAAGAGATAACCTACCTCCGACGGCTAATTGCACGGCGGGAAAGAGAACCTCAAGAGGAAGCGCCTCAGAAGATTGATGCGGCACTACACATTTCTTTAGCCATATGGCCAGATAACCAGAAAGAAGAGTTGCAGGCTTTATTCTTTTGGTGGATTACCATAAGAAAGTGCTGAATTTGGTGCCTCTAAGAAAACCGCCCTCAGACGACTCAGTTCTATAAGACTGGGCGTTAATCTTCGTAATCAGCCCATTAACGTCAGAAGGAGTCAGAATCGGTGATTCACAGACAGCTTCACCGGTCAAGCTCTCGAGGTTCTGAAACAGGTAGTCGGTGAACTGTTTCAAACTGACCCGAGCTGCTTTCTTACTCTTTACTTCGATCTTGGCTATTGCTATTTGGTAGTGACAAGTCAATTCCCAGAGAATATCATAAGCGGGAGAGCCAACCTTCTTCATCTTCATAAGCCGACGATTGTTGGGAAAATATTCTTGATAAGGAGTATTCCCCAATGGCAATCCGGATACCTTCATCATTTCGTGGAGTGGAAACCCTAGCTCCCCATACTTGGTAAGAAATGTATTGGTCTCCGGAATATAAGACTCGAACAAGGCAAGAAAGTGATCTACACTCACTGGGAGACCATACATGCTGGCTCGGATCGGAACGTGTAACCCCAAGTTCTTTAGCTCTTGATCCCAACGATTGAGTACGTAGTCGGTCATCCTAGCCCACCATTTGTCCGGAAGAAAATGAACCCATCCATAACACCTGAATTTTGGAATAGGAAGTTCTCGGCCAACCCGAGCGAGCCTATTCTTTATCGTGTTGGCCCTTATCATCAGTTCGTTCTGGGGCCCGCTATCTGGTCCAAATATTCCTAGGTGGAGACCACGAATATTATGCCTACCGATGGAGCCAGGAGCGCTAATATCTTTACCAATGAATCCACAATGAATGCGCCCATGGTCTTCTGTCAGGTGCCACATCATTTTTCTCCGAACAGCCAAATTCCTTAACTGCAGAATTGAATATTGTCGAGGGAATGGAGGAAGGAATAAAAAAGCACATTCGTGTTCATTCAACCAGATTTCAGGGCCACGGCAAAGATTGTCTGGATCTTCTATCGAATCTCCGAACAGATAATCAGGCTTCTTTAACGGTTCGGTAGAATCTCGGGTTGGAGTTAAGGGTGAGTCGGTCAGCAAAGCGCGCAGAGTGCGACGACTTCCTTCACGAATTAATTCGGGAACGCTGTCATCACAATCCTCACTAAACTGACGGGCTTCTCTAACCAGGAAGTCGCCGTTGAAAGAGGCGTGAAGGATACCACTCTGGCCTGGGTCTTCTCTGGCAGAGAAGGCCACAGAGGGAAAGGGAACTGCAGGGAAAAGTTCGAAAACAGTTGAATAATAAGGGTCTAACAGACCAAAACCCCCGCCCCTAAGTAACCGCGGCAACACCTAAGATCTTAAGTTACCGCGGCAGCATACACTGCCGCGCTCAGCCGCGGCAATACGAGCTGCCGCGGTAATTGAACAGCACCCCACGATTTCAAAAAGCAAGGGTTTGAGCCAGTTGTGTATTTTGGCCATGGTACATGTCTTGATTAAACAAGATATGTGTTTTGAAGCGTCAATCCTCTCAATGGAGGATGTCAACTCTTCCCGGATGCCCCTCAAAGGGGGCAAACGAGGTTATACAAGCAGAAAACAGTGATTTTGAACAGGGGAGGGGTTAAAAAATCACCTCCGAACGAAGTAGCAGCAGCCTCCGCCTCCTCCGACGCCTGGGCTGCAGATTTTCCCTTGGGAACGCGAATCTTCTTGGGAGACATGATGGGAACTGGTCCAAGAAAGAAAAAGTTAGGGTTTTAGGTGAAATTCCAAGCAGAAATCGAAACAGAACTCTAAAATACCATACATAGGTTCGGCCTTACCAGGAATCAAGAAGAATCAAGCCCGAAAAAGGAAAAGACCAAAGAAAATCTCAGATTTGAGAAGAGGATCTGAAACCCTAGATCTTGTTTGAGCAAATAACACCCAAATATGAAGAGGTGGAAAGGGGAAAAGCCAGAAAAATCCCTTTATAGGGTTTTGGAGGAAGTTTCGAACTCAGAAAAGCGGGGAAAATGACCCGAAAAAGGGGCCCAACAGCGGTCTTATAACCCAACTGGCCGAGCGGCGCGCGGCACTCGATGCTGCCGCGCTCGAGCGCGGCACTCAACGCTGTCGCGTTCGAGCGCGACAGTATATGTTGTCGCGGCAACTGACGTCATGGTCCACTCTGTCGCGCATACACAACGATCTCTTGGGTATCTAGATACATACATCTCCCTCTGTATTTGTGATACATACCCGAACACTCCGATGAGTATATGAGTATAAACTGCTTCTCCTTGAACCTCCCAACGGGTATATGAGGTTAAACTATTTCCTGAACACTCCGATGAGTATATGAGTATAAACTGCATCTCCTTGAACCTCCCAACGGGTATATGAGGTTAAACTATTTCCTGAATACTCCAATATAGTATACGAGTATAAACTATTCCTCCACTCTTCGACGGCGGTTCTAATTCAAGACTTCGACAAAGGCCATGCGATAAACACAGCGTCGGAGGAATCTTAGCTATTCTACAAAGCACCGAGTAGACTAAAAGATGAAGAAGTCAAGGATTGAAGCCATTCACAGACCATTCTACGCAATTTCCTCAACAAAGAACTGGAGAAATTACAGAGAAAGCTTATCATATCCAAAGTGTCCCAGACTCCTCTCTAAAGAAACGATGAGTCTGAGATACTTTGGAGGGGGTATCTGTAGGCGTAAAAAAAACGCTTAAAGACATCCAAATACCACTCAAAATGACATGGAAGAACAATTTACACGTCATCAGGCAACGCATGGTGACGCGGCAGAACATGGCATCGCGGCTAAGGCGCGGCAGCCCATGGTGCCGCGGCTAAGGCGCGGCAGCTTATAGTGTCGCGGCTTAGGCGCTGCAACTTAGGGTGCCGTGGCTGTTCTAGAGGAGTGTTGTGGCGGTTATAAGGCAGTTATACGATGATTCTTTGAGGTCCACGTGGCGACATATCAGAAATAGAACATGTGCGGACGTGAACAGGCGGTTAAACCACGAAAAAGGCGGTTAAAGGTCGTGGGAGAGCGGTTTCAAGCACGATGAAACGTGCTGGCAACTGCCTCTTTGGCCGCGGCAGCCTATACTGCCGCGCCAATAGCCGCGGCAGTGTAGACTGCAGCGGCCAAAGAAAAATTACTTGGGCAGTTATTTTGCCCCTGTTTCAACTGTTGTGCAATTAGACCCCTATAAATACCTCCCTAGACATGAAATAAAGGACAGAGAGCAGATTAGAGCAGAAGAGACTTGAGCTTTTGGAGATTTTGAGGAAGAAAGAGAGAATTTTCACCCTTTGACAAGTATCATTTGGTGATTCCTAGAGATCTAAGCTCAGACTTGATCTTAGGAAGAGTGAACATCTTACATCGATAAGATATTCACTGCAGATCCCTACTTCGATAAACGAAGGAAGGATCTCAAAACAACCTCACGATCTTCGAATCGGTGGTCCACGAACTAAAGCGTTCCCGGCACAGGCAAAGTCCCACAAAAGCAGGAGTTGATAAACAATTTCTGTGTTATTTTCTCGAGAGTTGTACTTTCTTCTATTTTCATTGTAATTTCTTGTAAACAAATCAAAGTTTCAATGGAATCGACAATGGAGCCAACTTTCGCTGAAAACAGCTTTCTCCTAAAATCATGTCTTTTTTTTATGAAATCATGTCTTTTTTTATGAATTGGGACCCACTTTTTTACACTTTCCATCATTTTACATGGTAAAAACATACAACCAAACGGACCCTAAGAGTGCAAATATGCATCAAATGAATTTCAACCATATTCGTATTCGTGCACAAATCTTAAAATCCAATAATTCAAGAGTTTGACATCTTTTTAAGACACAATTAACGTGATGGATCTGAGGCCATTTGGCACTTTCTCTAGAAGTGCACTAACACATCTTCTTTGGATGAATCATATTGAGGGATTTGTTATGATCCCTTTATCAAAGAAAACATGAAATAAGAAACTAGTATTTTCCTTTCAATTAACCAGTTTAGTACTTCTTTATCTTAAATTGGATCTTTTTCTCCTCACGTAAGGCATCTTTAAAGTAGGATGATTGTATGAAACTATCATAAAAGTTCAATTCATACAAAAACCACCTTTAAAGTGGGGCTCTGATCACAGTAAACCACATTGATCTGTTTTATGATGAAATTTTGTTTAAAAGTCCCAAACTGCACTTAGAAACACATGTGTTAGACAGCAGGTTTGGTTAAGAGGTGCGCCACGCACCTACGTGTGTTTTTAAGGGTATTTTGGGAGTGTCGATCAAAGTTTAATCAGAAAATAGGTCAATTTGATTTATTATAATCGGGACCCACTTTAATGGTGGTTTTTATATAAATTAAACTTTAGAGATGGAGATGGTAATTATATAATCACCCTATAAAATAGGTGGTTTAAGTAAAAAAACACTTCTGAAATAATTTAAAAATTCTCGCTAACGAGGTTTAGGTTCGCCCTAATCAAAATTTGATAGGGTAAATTGCTCATAACCCTGCATGTCAATGTACACTTTCATTAGAAGATAATCCTCTCAACTCACGTAATAGCACTTATTAGCACATCGAGATTGCCATCTTTACAGATATAAATTGCAGCTAACACCCATCTCTCTCTCTCGAATTGAGGCCGCTAAGTGCTAATAAATAAGTTTTGCGGGGTTTTTCTTATATTGAAGGTATAGAGGAGGGGTTATCTGCAATTTTATTAATATAAAAAAGTCCAACGTTTTTAGTACTCTAAAACCTGCAACCCTATCTAAAACCAAAACCCCTGCTCCCTTCTCTCTCGCTCAACAAGTTCTTGCCCAAAATCAAATCCCAACGCAGCGTTGCCGGCGCAGTAAGAACCCCAACCCTCTCCCCTATATCTTTCCCCGGTTTCCTTAATTTTTTAGGGTTTTAATTTTTTTTATTATAAAAATGCCTACTTTGATTCAATTATAGTACGAATTCCCTTGTTTTACTCCATTTTCTTGCAGGATTGGGGAACGATGGCTGCCCTAACTCGTGAATGGTATGGAATTCAGCAGTTTCCGGCGGCCACTCAGACCAAACTGCTGGAGATCATGGGTAAATTGAAGCAAGAGGTCCGAATCTGCTCGATTTGACTCATTTCTGGGCTGTTTTTTTTAATCATCTAAAGCTTTGGAAGTTTTGACTTTGTTTTCTTGTTTTGGGAAAAATTTAGAATGTGAACACTCTAACGATTTTGGTGATGGGAAAAGGGGGAGTTGGCAAGTCCTCCACTGTTAACTCCATCCTCGGGGAGCGAGTGGCCACTGTTAGTGCCTTCCAGGTTTGTTCTATGGATTCTTTGTTGTGGGCTTAATTTATTGATTGGTTAGTTGCACTTTAATACTCTAGAGTTTGGCCGATGTTTAATGTGGATACCCTGAAGATTAAATTGCTCGAATAATACTGCAAAGTTTCGTA
Source organism: Asparagus kiusianus (assembly GCA_022839385.1). Taxonomy (NCBI): domain Eukaryota; kingdom Viridiplantae; phylum Streptophyta; class Magnoliopsida; order Asparagales; family Asparagaceae; genus Asparagus; species Asparagus kiusianus. The sequence continues at coordinate 39,826 of BQKN01001049.1, forward strand.
AATTTCAACTTTTATAACTTCTGTTACGCCCAAATTCAGAATTTTGTTTAAATGGCATCACATGATTGTCACGTGATAATATTTGGATTTTGTATGCCTAGATAGAAAAGAAATTAATATTCAATTATGCATATAAGTTAAAAACGATATAACATAAATTCTACCAATAGAGAAACTTGTAATATGATAACCACGAAATTAATATTTAGTACTTTTTATTATCAATTTCATATCGATACATAATTATTTTGGTTTTTGTTACACAAACTAGAATAAAATACAAGATTCCAACAATAATCATCACAATCTCATATTTGTGAACGTAGTCCAGGATCTGCTGGTGGATTTTTCTTTCGTTGAATTGTTAGGTTATTGCGATCAGATGGAGGGAGATGAAAAAACCATGAGAAAGAAAAGAATTGAAGGATTTAAATAGGTGGGCTTGGGCTTGGGTAGTCTGAATTTGAGTGTAGTAGGTGGGCTGGGTCTTGATAGTTTCAGTTTGAGTTGGTTTGGCATTGGGGCCTTGGGGCACCAGTTCCAATTCTATGGGGCATGAGTTGATTAAGGGGCTGTTTGTTTGCCTAAAAAAAGAGGGAAATCAAAGAAAAGGAAACCTATTTCTAAGAAAAATAGGTTTTGGGATTGTTTGGTTGGCTAAAAAAAGAAGGAAATCAGAGAAATGGAGATGAGATGAGATGAGATGAGTTGTCACCTTATTATAGGATGATGTGAGTGATTTTTTAAGAAAACTTGTTTTGATGTTGTTTGGTTGGTGGGAAAAATAAGAAAATGAATTATAAGAAACATATTTCTTGTATTAGGTTGTTTTCTTTTGTTTGGTTATTTCTTAAAAATAAGAAAATAGATGAGATGAGATGTGTTGTAAATTATATTATTGGATGATGTGACCCACACTTAAGGAAATTGTTTTCCTAGCTTTTTGGGAGGAAAACAAAGAAATAAAATGTTAATGAGATGAGATGAGTTGTCACAATCTTATTGGATGATGTGAGTGATTTTTAAATATGAGATGAGATGAGTTGAGTGATGTTATGGATGAAAATAATATTCTATTAGATGTGGTGGATGTGATGGATGAGTTGTTGGATGAAAATAATATTTTATTAGATGTGGTGGATGAGTTGTTGGATAAAAATAATATTTTATTAGATGTTGTGGGTGAGTTTTAGGGATGGAAATGTGTGAAATTGTACTTTTTGAGATTTCTTGGTTTTCATTTCTATTTTTTTGGTTTTTTAGGAAATAACCAAACAGGCCCTAAAACAAATTTCTTAAAAATTTTGTATCACAGGTGGAGGCACATGCCCCTAATTCCCTCATTGCATATCCTTCGTTGCTCACTTCCCCTACAACCAAACAAGAACCACAACATGCATATCCTTCCTTGCACCTCATTGAACCTTATTTCACCTTACCCTCCCTCCTTGTACCTCCTACCAAACCAAAATGGAAAGGAAGAATTAACAAAAAATGAAATTTTCGGCAAATTTAATGGGTGATGTAAGGGAAGGTGGTAAAGTTAAAAAGGTAAAATTTTTGGGTATTATTTGGGCAAATGTAAACTTCAGACCACCAAAGTTAAATTCGATGAAAACTTTAGGGGTGCATTTAACCCTTTATTTATGCATTTATTTGCTTGGTTTATTATTTATTGTTTGGTTGTTGGTGTTTTTGTGATTGTAGTCGGAAGCATTGAGACCCATAATGTGTTCAAGGACACGGGCAGGATTTACTTTGAATGTAATCGACACTCCCGGGATTGTTGAAGGTGGATATGTCAATGAGCAAGCTCTTGAGATCATAAAAAGGTTGGTATAAAGTTTAGTTGACAATGAAGTAGTTTGTGTGGTAGCCGGCTGAAATTAATTGAAAATTCTGGTAGCTGACTTTGAATGATACATTGCACACTTTCTGATTTTACATTATAGTCACATTTGTTGTCATTGCTTTCCGTTGTCTAAGATTCTTTCCCGTCTAATTGGGCCCAACTGTGAAGCAAAGGGTCCATGAAAGATTTTTAAAAATAAACTCTCCTCTGGACCATTAATTCTCTAAAATGGTGTTAATCATAGCCAGATAAAAACAAGAGAAAGGAGCAGTACGTTTGGTCATGTAGTTCAGCTCACATAACAAAGGAAAAATCTCCTGAGATTTATTAAGCTAAGTTCAAAATCAGATGAAAAGAACACTCTCTCCCTCTCTCTCTCTCTCTCTCACACACACACACACACTCACATTTAGAGTCACATTCAACTTCAAATTGCAGATAAAGCCAGAGTATGAGGTAGAGACATACTCAGAAACCTTTATTGTTATCACTTTTTGTATGTCCTTTTGTTGTTGTTGTTTAGCTTAAGGTATGAAGACGCATATATTGATATAGAGTAATATGCATTTTAATGGTATTTCAGGTTTCTTTTGGACAAGACCATTGATGTGCTTTTGTATGTTGATCGACTTGATGCATATCGAGTAGATAACTTGGATCGACAGGTTGTCAAAGCCATCACTGACTTTCTTGGTAGAGGAATATGGGAGAGGGCTGTGGTTGTTTTAACTCATGCTCAACTATCCCCTCCGGATGGCTTGAATTATGATGATTTTTTGGCCAAGCGATCTGAAGCTCTTCTAAAATATATACGTTTGGGTGCAAAGATTAAGAAAAAAGAGTTTCAGGTGTGTATTTGATCTTTCAAAAATTTCCAGGTTATTCCATTTAACCTAGATATCTCCTTGAATGTTAGTATTCCTCGCTTCCACACATTGTTACAAAATGCTTAATTTTACTTATTTTTTAGTAGCACTGGATAAGTTATTTTTAAAGAGCATATAAAGGTATTTTCCATCAAAAGCTGATGTGACTACTGGTGCAAACAGTAAATGTAAACAACCAGCTCGACTAAGAGACTGACAATCTGAATAAAAGAAAGAAAAAAAACACAAAAAAATTGACACTAATATTTCTAACCAATTTTTTTGTATTATCCTCTTTTTCATATCCCTTCCTTCGAACAATGTTTAGCAGTAATTTATTACTTCAAACCTTTGCACTAGAAGCTATTCCTTCTTTTCCTTTGCCATTTTTTTTATAGAAAAACCATATCTACTGACATGATCAATCATTTAGATACCTTCCTTTTATCTTGAGGCCTCGTTTAGTACGGGGGAATTAGATCATGTGAGTTTGGAATGAAGTAATGAATGGAATGGAACTAGTGTGGGAATGGAATGCTCATTTCCATTCTCACGTTTGGGTGTGGTTAGAGAATGAAGTGGGAATGCCAATATACTTATTTTTAGCATGGTTAGTTAAGAATCAACCAAGGTAAATTTGGTATGTTTTTTAGTTTTTTCATTTCCACTTAATGATAATGCTCATTTCGTACTAACTCAATGGGAATGTCCATTCCCATAAAGGAAATGAATGGGTAGTTGGAATGGGCATTGTAGCTTCCAATAATGATGATGTGTTTGGTAAGCTGAATGAGAAGTGGGAATGAGCATTCCATTCTCATTTATTTCCGTGTACCAAACGAAGCATGACTTCTTGACTTTGTTTTGGCAATTTCCACCTATATTTGACTTACCTTCTATGGGCTAATGATTAAAGGCCTCATATGTTGTGTTTGTGTGCTGAATTCCATATAATTGTACACCATTCAACCAGGTTTTAGTACATCTATAATCTGAAGTCACTTAGCTGATTTCGGTCAGATTTGTGACTTTAGTCACATTCCCTCAGCAAAATTCATATGCAACCAAACAAAATTTAGTTGCATATTATCCCTCATATAAGTTCTCCTTTATTATCCGCCGTAAGCAAACTAAGATTTTTTAAGTGTGGGTTTTTCAAAATGCATTACATGCATCAAGATGCAATCAATGAACCAAACAGCCCCTCATC